>CM053330.1:39945943-40188595 GCA_028583605.1 Dastarcus helophoroides | reverse complement strand
ATCGAAGGAAAACATCGACAGTGACGAAGGGTGACTCAACCCTGCTCAGCTGTAGTATTGTGGCTAAGAGTCATGCACAAAGGGTAACGATGCATTGTCTCGTTTGGCTTTGAAACCATCGAACAGGATAAATCGTCAATCTATGATTGGTGAGGGGCTTCTCTTAACCGCCCGGCCCAAGTAAAGTGATGAGCCACAATAAAAACTCTCCCCAGGCTAAGGTGGAACAGCATACGCCGATAACTGCGTGGTTAAGAAGCTTAATCATTAGTATGCGAACTCTGGAGACCAGGCGCCCTCCAATTTCAATTTAGCCTTGCTGCATTAATGCGGGGCTCTGATGCAGTCGACTGAATATTTCCTTAGCTACTAGTGGGAACCCAAACACAGTAACCTAAACCCAAAGGCTGGTAATACGCCTCAAGAATCGCAAAACATTGAAGGGATGGATACAAGCTCACAACCAAGCTCTGAAGTCCCTAAAACCATCAAAGACGTCCTTTTGGCCTCAAGCGATAGTAAGTTCTCGGCATCTGAAAGGTTTTTAAAATCATTAAACGACTTAAAGCTTAAGGAACGCCGTAAAGGACTCTTTGGAGCGGCTAGAAAAAGATTCAAATGGCTCCTCAAGAAGAAACACTCCCCAGAGGAAGCTAAATTGGCAAAAGAGCTAATGAATATGAAGGAGACGAGTAAGCGGTCAAAAAGGCTCCACTCCAACAACAGAGCCCAAGAGGCAAAAACAAAGGCAAGAGAAAGGAGCTCAGCCAAAGCCCTCCACCGAGACACCAATGACTGGTATGTCCTACAGTCAGCTGGCTGGACGTGTTAAGGTAGGTATTCTTCCTAAAGACTATCCCAAGGACCGATTGTCCAATGAGCAGCTTAAGGCTCTTCAGTGGGAAATCCTGGGAGTAATTCGGAGAGACCGAAAGGAGCAAACCAAGCCACAGTTCTTAGGAACTACCTTCAAGCTGGGTTTCTTGGTTCTCACCTGTGCGAATAAAGACACTTCAGACTGGCTATTTCGCACGGTGGGAACTCTGAAAGCCTGGAAAGGGGCTATATTAAGGACAGTAGAGGAAAGCAAGATTCCTCGCCCACAAATCATGATGTAAAACTTCCCCAATAGCGTGGAAAGCCCCAGTAAACAAATTCTGGAACAGCTAATGGGGCAGAACAAAAATTTGAGCACAGAGGACTGGAGAATACTTCATCGAGTAAACGTACAGCTCAACTTACAATTTGGGTGGACACGCTGTTCTACGAAAGTCTGAAAAAAGCTAACTTCCGAGTCTTTTTCAGTTCGATAAGCTTAGACTAAGGCCGCCTGGAAGGGCAAAGAAGAAAAGCCTGCCGAAAGAAGAGGGCAGCTTGCGAAATGTCGTGTTGGGGGGATCTGGCCCACCGGGAGCAAATTCCTCAAGGGCAGCAACTGTCGAAGCGGCACCTGCAAAAGCCGCCACCAGTTCTGGGAACACTGATCACTCCAAACCTCAGTCCCAGAAAGTGTCTTTGAGCAAATGCTTAAAACAGTCTAGCAAAAAGTCGTTGAAGGGTACAAAAGGAAGAGAGGACCCTAAGGACGCGGGACGTAAACAAATGAAGAAACGGGCAAAATACGATGCTTACAAATAAACCTACATCACGCAAAAGCGGCCTCCGATGTACTTAGTCGTAGGTTTATATGTCAACAAATGGACCTAGCGCTCTTTTAAGAGCCTTGGTCATATAGAGGACGAATCAAAGGACTCCCAAGCAAATCATGTAAGGTAATATTTGATAACCTTCATGAACATCCACGCTCCGCTATATTAATAAACGGAAAAATCTCATTTGTTCTTTTTCCAGAGTTCATTACCAGAGATTTAGTTGCAGGATCTATCGTGGTGCCCACTATGATGGGTATGCAGGAGGGAGTTATTGCATTAGCATACTTCCCGGGAGACGAAATAGTGACACCACCAGAGGACGTCAAACGACTCATTGGCTACTGCAAAATGAGGAACAAACAACTCATAATTGGATGTGATGGCAACTCCCACCATATTTTATGGGACAGCACAAACACAAAGAAAAGAGATGGGTACCTTGTCGAATATTTGTTCATTAGTAACATAGACATTATTAACACTGGTAATACTCCCACTTTTACTAACATTGTCTGACAAGAGGTACTAGACCTAACCATCGCGAGCCCGACAATTAGTAACCATATAAAGAACTGGCATATTTCAGATGAAACCTCAATGTCGGACCATAGACATATCCGGTTCGATATAGAGGCTAAAATAAATGCCTTCAGTGAATACAGAAACCCCAAATTACCCGATTGGGATTTATACAGAACCAAACTTAAATCGGTAATTAATGATCTCAACTGCTCAATTGAAACGGTTAATGATTTAGAATTGTAGGCTAACGAAGTGAGAGCTCTCATAATAATAAGTTATGAGCATAGCTGTCCAGTAAAACAAAGAATTACAAATAAATCAACACTCTAGTGGAACAGACGCTCAGCAAATTAAGAGTTGAAAGGAGAAAACTGTTCAATAATGCTAAACGCACCAATAACTAGAACGAATACAAAAAAGCCTTAACAGAATACAACAAAGAGCTAGATCTAAAAGGAAATCATGAAGAAGTTTTTGTGAGGGAATTAAGGAAGTGCTTCAGTCAACGCGACTCCAGAAAATCCTATCCAAAGATCACTCAAATGGAATAGAACCTTTCCAACACCAAGACGGAAGTTACACCAAGAACTGCCTGGAAAGTGTAAGGTTGCTTATTCAAACTCACCCTCCGGTATCTATAGACATTAAAAATATCCACAACAGTGCTGCGTTTGCTGGGGGCCATTTACGTCCCTACAATCGAGTAAAAAACCTGGCGGGGAAAATATTTACAAAAAATAAGGTAAAATGGGCGGTGAATTCCTTCGAGTTCTACAAATCACCAGAAGAAGATAAAATCTTCCCAGCCCTACTACAACACGGCATAATGGAACTTATTAATCCACCAGCTACAATTTTCAAAGCTAGCTACACGTTACATTCCAATAAGCTGGAGAAATGTAAATGTGGTCTATATACCGAAGGTAGGCAAACGACCGCCTGCGCAGCCTAAATCATGTAAACCCATTAGTCTAACGTCTTATCTCCTTAAAACAATAGAGACAATTATGAACCAACACATTAGAAGCGAAGTAGTGTCAAAGAATCCGCTTCATGATAATCAGTTTGCCTTTCAAGAAGGCAAATTCACAGAGACAGTTTTACACAATGTTGACAAAAAGATAGAAACAAAGAAATAGCTCTTTGAGGATTTATAGATATAGAGGGTGCTTTTGATGACACCTCATATGAATCCATAAAAGCAGCAGCTATCAAAAAAGGTTTTGAGAAACCTACTACCGACTGGATTGTCTCCATGTTAGATGGTAGGAGGATCAAAGCAACCTTAGAGAGTGATTCAGTCACAGTAAGCGCAGCAAGGGGTTGTCCCCAAGGAGGTGTTTTATCTCCACTGCTGTGGCCCATCGTCGTTGATGACCTCCTAAATATACTGCATTACTCGAGCGTTGAAGCTATAGGTTATGCAGATGATTTTACTGTCATTATCAGGGGCAAAAGCGATAAAATATTGTCGGATTTAAAGCAAAAAGCCCTGAGCACCATTAACAATTGGTGTTCAAACCAAGGGTTAAATGTAAACCCAAATAAAACATTTATAATTCCTTTCACGAAGAGAAAGAAACTAAATATAACAGCTCCCACTATAAACTCAACTCAACTTCTCAAGCGAGACTAAATATTTAGGAATAGTCCTAGACCAAAAGCTCATCCGGAATCCTCAGTTGACTAGAATAATCAAGCGAGCCACGACAGCGTTCTGGGCATGCCGCAGATTGTTCAGCTAAACCTGGGGTCTGAAACCGAAAATGATCTATTGGTCATATAGGATGATAATTACATTCCTGATCACATAGGCTTCTTTGGTGTGGTGGACAAAAATAATGAAAAGGACAGCGCAAAATCAACTTTTTTTTTAAAGTTTAATCCACTGGCGCAAAGAGCAACTCCATTATGCCTTCAAAGCTAGTAGGATGCGGAAACAAGGATGGATGCCGATGAACCGCCTTCTTAAACAAGGACAGGTTGTAATTTTTGGGAAAAATTTCTTTCGGTAACAAGTTCCATAACTTGGAAGTTCTATAGAAAAAAGAGTCTCCGTGGACAGAAGTCCTCACTGTGTCAAGCTGGACCGCACAGGGATTTGTTGTCTCCAACTGTCTAGTACGCTTCAAGAATCTTGCTGAACATAGTCCAAAGGTATGCATATCTGGGCATAACAGGCACAATGAACACCTGCCCAACAGCAGCAATGGAGGTAATGTTAGGTCTAACTCCTCTCCACCTTTTAGTGAAGAGGGAAGCGATCAAAGGAGATTCAAGATTACTACAATTAAAACAATTTAAAGAAGGAGACTTCGCAGGTCACATGGTAATCCCCAAGGAATGCAGCCCGGTGATTTTATCAAGATTAGTTAATTATATGCAACCCAGGTACGAATTTGATCATTCCTTTGAGGTGGACTTAGATAGCCACACTGACGCCCAATCAGTATCTGAAGAAAAACACAAATTATCCATCTGGTTTACAGATAGATTAAAGACAGCACATGGGACTGGAGTGGGAATTTATGGCCCCAACTTTAGGTTTTCTAAGCCTTGGGAAGAAACCAACTGTCTTTCAAACTGGAATACATGCAATAAAACTCTGCGCCTACAAGTGTCTTTGAAGAAGTTTGAAAGGAACAAAGATCTACATTAACTCTGACAGCCAAGCGGCAGTAAAAGCTCTCAGCAGCTGCCTTGTCAAATCCAAACTAGTTTGGGACTGTCAACAAACGTTAAAGCTACTGGCTAAACACAACAGGAATAGCATTAAGTGGGTGCCAGGGCACAAAGGACCTCAAGGAAATGTAGCTGCGGGCCAACTCGCTAGAGAAGGATCTGCATCATCATTTCTTGGACATGAACCGGCTTTTGGTTTTTCTAAAAGTCAAATCAACAATGAGGTCAAAAAATGGGAAACAAAGTCAAGAATCTCCCACTGGAGATTATATCCAGGACTACGGCAGGCGAAAAGATTCACATCTGAACGCTTGGTCTACTGAGAACTCAGTAAATCCGAATTGAAGATCCTAACCGGTCTCTTAACATGAGATTGCCCTATGAGGTACCACCTCAAGAAAATGGGTCAGACTGAAACAGACCTATGTTGCTTTTGCGCAGAAGTTGATGTCCTATGCAAGTGCGATGCGCTTGCACGCAAGGGCACTTTCAACTTGGATGGGCGTCCTTAAACCCCTCAGATGTGGAAAAACTCAATTTAAGTCCATGATAAACTTCTACAAGAGTTTGAACCTGGGAGCTACATAGATATCAAGGTATGCACAAAAGATCTCCTTAGGTCGAGGTGCGGAGCGGAGGAAAAGAAACACGAAACGACCCATATACAATCTAATCTAAGAATCTATATAATAATAAATAAATGAAGAATATGTTGATTAAATCACATCTTACAAAAAGAATGTTTGGCAGATTAGATCATATTTCATACAAAATACTTACCACAACTACAGTCTTAAACAACCAAATGCCTGTTCTCTTTATCACTTTGTGGTGAATGCGTTCTTTTTTTGTACTGTCACACGTACCCAATTCAAAAGAGTCTTCTAAGTTAAATGTTGGTGTAATAGATGCATTTTCGGTAACTACGACCACCAATAAAACTACAAAGAGAAGTAACTTGATCATTTTTGTAATCGCCACTTAGGATTTTCCCACAAAAACTGTTTTTATATAGAGAAAAGTCGGTACTTGCTAAAGAATATTTATCTTATCAGATTTGTTTTAGTGTAAGATTTAATAAAATTAATTAGAAAAAACAATTTAATATGATTCATAAATGTACGCGGTCTTTTTCATGTATGTTCTTTTAATATTCGTGTGCAGATTTCCAAATGAAAAAAAAAAAAATTGCGGCGCCTGTATAATAGCAAAATTTAGATCTATTGTGATATTGTAAAGCTGATATCATAACACAATTTATAATTTTATAAATAATCACTGATTAAATAAAAGGTCGTTCTAAAAGATGACAATGAAACATTAGAACTTTAGAAATTCCAAAGTCGTTTTGAAAATTTGATAAAAAAAAGAAAACCTAAAAACGTTTGGAATGAGTATATGTATATTTTCATTAACTACAACAACTTAATTACATTAACTGGGGGATCGAATTTTCACATTAAATTTGAAATTAGGAAAGAGACCTGAACTTTGAGAAAACAATCAGAAAATTAAATCTAAAATAAAAACCGAACATTTCAGAAAACTTCGAAATTTTGAACAAAAAAAGTCGAAATTTTAAAAATTCGAATTTTGTAAAAAATTTGACAATTGCCAGACTAATTGTAAGTCGAATTTAGAAGAAGAAATTCCCAAAAAATTTTGTGACAATTTTACTTTGTTTCAATTTTGTCACAATTTTAAAATTCACAAAATTTCTCAAAATGTTATCCTTAGAATATTCAAATTTTTATTAAAATCGATCCAATCAATCCAACTTTGAAAAAATGAAGAATATTGAAAAATGTCAAAATTTTAAAAAATGTTCCATTGTAAATAAAAATGTTTAAAAACATCGTATTTTGTCAAAATTTCGAAATTAAGACAAACATTAAATTTTCGAAAAATCAAATTTAAAAAAATTTTTTTTAGAAAAATCTGGATATCAAAGGAATAGATTTCTAAAAAAATAACAATTTTTTAAATATAGCGTTGAAATGTCGAAAAGAAGGTTGAAATTACTTAAAGAAAAATCAAAATTTAAGTCAAAGTTTGTTTTGAGGGCAAAAATTGAAATACAGAACTTGTCCCCTGAAATCAAGAAAGATTAAAAAACACAACAAAGATTGCTCTAACGCCTTTCAACAGCCAAGCTGTCATCTTCAGAGAGAAACTATTACTATTATTATTACTAGTTTTTCTCTGACGATGACAGCTTGGCTGTCGAAACGCGTTAGAGCAACCTTTGTTGTGTTTTTTAATCTTTCTTGGTTTCAGGGCACAAGTCCAGTATTTTAATTTTTGAAAATAACCAAGGACCAGTCGTTTCACCAAAAACAAAATGGGGACAAAAGTAGAATTTTTAAGAATAATTTCGAAAGAGACGAATTTTTGAGAAAAAAAAACTAATAATAACCTAACTTTTCGGGAATGCTTAAAAAGTGTTAAAATCCAAAAAAAAACTATTTGTAACGGTCGAAATTTGTAAAAAAAAGACGCAATTTTCAAAGAAAGTTAAAATTTTCAAAACATTTTCCACTGTAATTAGCTGGAGATTTCCAATAAGATTATCGCATTTTGAAGTACAAGTCAAAGTTTCGAGAATCAGACAAATGAGAAACATGAAATGTTCGGAAATTTAAACTGAAAACGAAAACAAAAATGTCAAAAAAATCGAATATTAAAAAAATAGACTTCGAAAAAAAAATAATGATTTTTGAAAAATACCGTCGAAATGTCTTACTTACAGAAGCGATGACTTTCGGGAAAAAACTATTTTTAGAGCCTCGGAATTTTTAGAAAACCAAATTTAGAATAAAAACCCAACTTTTCGGAAACAGTCGAAATTGTTAAAAATCTCGACATATCGACTTTTTCTCGAAAATTCAACTCCTTTCTCGAAATTTCGCCTTTTATCTCGAAATTTCGACATTATTTCAGAAATTCGGAAAGAAAAGTCCGAATTTCCATTTGAATATCGATATTTCGACTACTTTGATTTTTTCTTTTCAAATTTCGAGAACAAGGTAAGTACATTTTGACATTAATTATGAAATGTCAAAAAAAAAGTTAATAATTCGAGATTAAAGTTGAAATTTCAAGAAGAAGCTCGAAATTTCAAGAAGAAACTCGAAATTTCGTCTCTAAAACTCAAAGTTCCAAAGTAATTTTTTTTGTAAATTAATCGCTTTTTTACGTCTAATTTCTTTCATTATTTAGTTATGAAATGACAATTATTTTCTTTCCGAAATGAAACCTACATATTTTTTATTTATTTTTTCCCCCAAATTTTTACTTAAACTCATTTTTTCTTCGTTTCATTTTCTTCATTTCTTAAATTTTCTGATAAAAATTCAAGGCTAGGTTTGGTTAGGTTAGGCTAGGTTAGGTTATGTTAGGTTAGGTTAGGTTAGGTTAGGTTAGGTTAGCTTAGGTTAGGTTAGGTTAGGTTAGGTTAGGTTAGGTTAGGTTAGGTTAGGTTAGGTTAGGTTAGGTTAGGATAGGTTAGGTTGGGTTGGGTTGGGTTGGGTTGGGTTGGGTTGGGTTGGGTTGGGTTGGGATGGGATGGGTTGGGTTGGGTTGGGTTGGGTTGGGTTGGGTTGGGTTGGGTTGGTTAGGTTAGGTTAGGTTAGGTTAGGTTAGGTTAGGTTAGGTTAGGTTAGACTAGGTTAGGTTAGATTAGGTTGGATTGGGTTGGGTTGGGTTGGGTTAGGTTATGTTAGGTTAGGTTAGGTTAGGTTAGGTTAGGTTAGGTTAGGTTAGGTTAGGTTTAGCTTAATTTCAGGAAGAAGCTCGAAATTTCAAGAAGAAACTCGAAATTTTGTCTCTAAAACGCAAAGTTCCTAAGTAATTTTTTTTGTAAATTAATCGCTTTTTTACGTCTAATTTCTTTCATTATTTAGTTATGAAATGACAATTATTTTCTTTCCGAAATGAAACCTACATATTTTTTATTTATTTTTTCCTCCAAATTTTTACCTAAAACTCATCTTTTTCTTCATTTCATTTTCTTCATTTCTTAAATATTCTGATAAAAATTCAAGGTTAGGTTTGGTTAGGTTAGGTTAGGTTAGGTTAGGTTAGGTTAGGTTAGGTTAGACTAGGTTAGATTAGGTTGGATTGGGTTGGGTTGGGTTGGGTTGGGTTAGGTTAGGTTATGTTAGGTTAGATTAGGTCAGGTTAGGTTAGGTTAGACTAGGTTAGGTTAGGTTAGACTATGTTAGGTCAGATTAGGTTAGATTAGGTTGGATTGGGTTGGGTTGGGTTGGGTTGGGTTGGGTTAGGTTATGTTAGGTTAGGTTAGGTTAGGTTAGGTTAGGTTAGGTTAGGTTAGCTTAGCTTAGCTTAGCTTAGTTTGGGTTGGGTTGAGTTGGGTTGGGTTGGGTTAGGTTAGGTTAGGTTAGGTTAAGTTAGGTTAGGTTAGGTTAGGTTAGGTTAGGTTAGGTTAGGTTACGTTAGGTTAGGTTAGGTTATGTTAGGTTGGGTTGGGTTAGGTTAGGTTAGGTTAGGTTGGGTTGGGTTGGGTTAGGTTAGGCTAGGTTAGGTTAGGTTAGGTTAGGTTAGGCTAGGTTAGGTTAGGTTAGGATAGGTTAGGTTAGGTTAGGTTAGCTTAGCTTAGGTTAGGATAGGTTAAGTTAGGTTAGGTTAGGTTAGGTTAGGTTACGTTAGGTTAGGTTAGGTTAGGTTAAGTTAGGTTAGGTTAGGTTAGGTTAGGTTAGGTTAAGTTAGGTTAGGTTAGGTTAGGTTCGAATTTGAAAAAAAAAGTTCTTGAAACAATTTTATTAAGACTAAATTTTAAAAAATATTGACATTTTCATAAAAGATTTAAATTTTCAAAAAAATCCATGTTTTTTAAAATATTTCAAAATTTTGATAAAATTCTTTTCAAAGGTCAGGCAAAATTTTGTAAAAATGCCAAATATTATGAATATCGAAAAATCGAAATTTTTAAAAACAGCGAAATTTTGAAAAAATATCGAATTTTAAAAATTTCGTCAAATGAATTCCAGTATTTTTAAAAAACGAAATTTTCAAAAAAATTCAAAGTTTCGAAGAAGTCGAAATTTGGTAGACGAATTTTGAATTAAAATTTTAATAGTCAAATTTTAAAAAATATTGACATTTTCATAAAAAAGTAAAAAGATTTATGATTTTGAAGAATAGTAAAAAACTTCAGGACAAAATTTTAAAAAGATTTAAAGAAATCGAAATTTTCAAAAAAAATACGAAATACTAATTTCATTTGAAAGTAAATTATAATTTTAAACAAGGTAAATATATCCAAAAAAGGTCAACATTTTGAAAAAGAGTCAACATTTTAAATAGGACAAAATATTGAAATAATGTCGCAAATTGAAAAGTCAAAATGTTCTAGAAAATCGGACAATTTCAAGATACTTAAAAATGTTCAGGAAAAATTAAAATTTTTTTTTATTAAAAAGGAAAATTTTCAAAAATACCAAAATTTTAAGCAAAAATGTAGTTCTGAAAGTTAAAATTATCAAAGAAAAATTCAAAATTAAAAAAAATTGCCAATTTGGAAAAATCTGAATTTTCAAAAAGTTAAAATTGTGAAATAAAATCAAAAAAGAAGGAAAAAGAAACTAAAATTTTAACGAAGTTTAAAGTCAAAAATTTGAAATTTAATTAATTTTGAAATTTAATAAATTTTGAAATTTGATAAAAATTTAAATTTAATAAAAGACTTAAATTTTCAAAAAACAAATCTCAATAAAGCACTGAACTAAACACTGTGGCTTGTGATTAAGTCCAAAGAAGGTTTCACCCCTTTACCACATCGGCAATTAAATAAATAATTACGCGATACGTATTTCGCCAGCAGAACTGGCATTTTCGAGCGCACTAATCTTAAAATTTAATCAGTATCGATTTGAATCTCAATGCAGATGACGTCGATGCATCTTTTGCTAATCTTTTAAGATTAGTGCGCTTGAAAATGCCAGTTCTGCTGGCGAAATACGTATCGCGTAATTATTTATTTAATTGCCGATGTGGTAAAGGGGTGAAACCTTCTTTGGACTTAAACAAATCTCAAAATTTTCAAAAAAAGGTCTAAATTAAAAAAAACTTCAAACTTTTTAAAAAAGTCAAACTAGATTTTGCTAAAATGCCAAACGTTAAAAAAGTCAAAAAGAGAGAGAGAGAGAATATAAGAAAATATCGGATTTTGAACAGCTTTGGTATTCTACTAATTTTTAAAAACGTCAAAATTTTCAAAAGAATTCGATTCTTTTTACAAAGCAAAATTTTCAAAAATTTCCAAACTTTCGAAAAAATAGAAATATTGAAAAACACGAATTTTGAGAGAATATCAAAATTTTTAATAATCGAAATTTTGAAAAATGTCGATACTTTGAATAATTCTAATTTTCAGGGTTAAAAACTGAACATTTCTTTTAAAAATGAAAACGTTCAAACAAAGTTGCGAAATTACAGACGAATATTGGACAAAAAATGTTAACGTATTGTAATGCAATGTAAATTATAGAATTTAGTACGTAAGAAAATTTTCTAGAAAGATCTGATAAGGGGAAAGCGATCGAGATAACGAAGCGAACCCCAGATAAGCATTCCAGAAATTTCTGCAAACGATAAGCGGAATTTTTCTAGAACCCGGGAGCCAAAACTATTTCAGGCGGTCGCCTTTCCCTCGAAAGTCAGTCGGTTAGAGTAGGTGTAGTTAACTAGTGAGTTAGCAGTTAGAAGTCAATAAATGAGTTAATTATTCAGTTGTACTGATCAGAGTTTAGTTTGGAAATAAAGTGTTTTACATTTCACGTGTTAATAATCATTTTGAATCGATAAGCCCGCAACAGTATAAAAGGTAAACTTAATAACAAAACATCGGATTTTGAAATAAAAGTCGAAATTTCGAAAATAAGGCCAAATATGAAGTTGAAATTTCTGGAGTCAAATTTAAAAAAGTTAAAATTAACAAACCAAAATAATTATTAAGAAAATGGCAGGATTTGACAAAAAAAAATTATTTTTGGAAAGAAGAGTCCAAAAACTGGAATTGATAAAGTCGAAATTTTAATTTTGCGAAGAAAGTCCAATTTGAGAGAAATAGCGAAATTTAGATTTTTTTTGAACGTTTTTTTTTTCTGGAAATTTCGATTTTTTCCTTTTGAAAGACCAAAACGATTTAAAAAACAAGAATTCAAAATTTTAAGAAATTTTGATAATAGTCGAACACTTAAAAAACAGAGTCTAATTTTATCGAAATTTTGGAAAAAGAATGAATTTCAAGAAAAATAAATTTCGCGAACTTAATTCTGAGTGCTTGAAGCAGACATGTGTCCCAATCTGCTTAAACTCAAGTTAAAAAATGTCGAATATTGAGATAAAGGTCGAAGTTTTGAGAAACAGGTTAAAATTTCCAGAAAGTTGTATTTCAATTATAAACATTTTCAACATCAATCAAATACCCAGAAATAGCGAAACTTTAATATTTTTTAATTTGTTTTTTTCAGAAATTTCGACTTTTTTCTTTTGAAAAAATTAAAAAATCGAAATTTTGATAAAGTGGTCTAACACTCAAAATTCTTCAGAAAGAGTTTAATTTTACCGAAATTTTGGAAAAAGGATGAATTTCAAGAAAAATTAAATTTCGCGAACTTAATCTTGAGTGCTCGAATCATAAGCAGACACGTGTTCTGCTAAAACTCAGAAAATGTCGAATATTGAAATAAAGGTCGAAAATTTGAGAAACAAGTTAAAATTACCAGAAAGTTGTATTTCAAGATCGATCAAATTTTAAAGAAAGAGAAAAATCTTGATAAACAAGTTGAAATTTGCAGAAGATCAACATTTAAAGAAAAGTCAAAATGCCCGGAAAAAAACAACAATGAATTTGGATTTTTTTTTGGTGGAACGGACTGGTCCTTGGTTATCTTTAAAAATTGATAGCTTGGCTGTCAAAACGCGTTAGAGCTACCTTTGTTATGTTTTTTAATCTTTCTTGGTTTCAGGGGACAAGATTTATGTTTCAATTAATGAATTTTGAGATTAAAATTCGAGATTTTAAAAAAAGGGGATTCTGACAAAAGAAATCGAATTTTAGAAATAAATTTGAATTTCGAAATGTATTTGTGAAAAAGGACGAATTTCCAGGAATAAATCGAAATTTGGAGAAAATTTTGATATCTTAACGAAAAACAAATTTTGACAATTTTTTTTTAAAGTTTCCTAAGTTGAGTATAAATTTTGGTGCCAGAGGGGAGCAAGTGCCCTACCCTGCCCTATTTTAGCTACGCCCATGGTTAAGCCATGTATGTGTAAGCGTGAAACCACTAAAAATATGTTGTTGGGGCACTAACAATAACCTGCTCTAGTTTATGAAACTTTCAACTAATCCAAATATTAAGCGCAACTTGAAAGAGCTCGAATATGGTTTGCAAGCAGTAAATTGAGCTGTCTACATCAACGTCTCGTGTTTTATGGTTTTGTATTTATATCTCAAGTTATGAATTTAATTTTGATGAAATGTCTTTTGTTCGCTAGCCATCTCGGTTTAATATAAATTGTTTTTTAAATATATTTCTCTCGAGAATTGCGCTAAATAATAAGTCGGGGGGATAATAAATTATAGAGTAGATGGAGACATATTAGCTCATGGATGGGTCATATCGTGTAATATATATGATTTAACGATATCGATGTAAATGAACAGTATAATAATCAGCAAAACAGATGTTATCAGGGTGTGGTGTGTGTTATTAGGGGTTGCCATAATTGAATAGGGGATGCAATATCTCACAGCGTATCATAGCATGCCGGACGAAACGGTAATACAGCCTCTCATGAATCTAATTACTAGCAGTTGTAGTGACTGCAAATGTTACAATTAACAGGAACATCGGTAAAGCTACATCCTACACCAAGCACCCTGTATATCATTCAGTTCTAACAAACAACGCAACGCACTGATAGGCAGCGATATGTCATTAAAATTTTATCTAATTTACTTCCATTTTAATGTATGTGGACTTGTGTGGTTGTCGAAATATTTTACACTCAGTAAAAAAATATTTTTTTAGAAATATTGTTTTCCTTAAATTAGGAGTTTATTTCGAAATTTGAACATTTTCTTTCTCGTTCTTGAGGCTAACTTTTCATTCCAAAATAGAGTTTGCAAGTAGAATGCAACCTCGACTACAAATTCATGCAGCTTTCCAGGAATGTATGGTTTAGTAAATCATAGGTAGCTGAACTACCAACAGTTGAAACACTGCCACCTAGCGAAGCGGTTGCTCTCTAGGAAAAAGTTCCCATAAGACAAGATTTCTGATGCACAGATCAAATTTTCTAACCTATTGATCTATGCATTAGAATTCTAAAATAGAGGTTTGCCCAAATACTTTTGTAGAAGCAACTTATCCTAAGGATAAGAAATGCACGAACACAATGATTGATTTGGATTCTGAGGCCTATTGAAGATTATCAAAAATCTATACATCACGAACCTGCCTAACTTCTTATTTCCTATTTTTGATACCTGAATGATCCAAATATTAAAAAAGACAATAAATATGTCGAAGGAGGGTGAGAGTTAAGCGATGTGGAAAACACAGATAAAGTGAACTCTGTCGGGGAAAAGTTGCCAGATAATTTAATAACAAAGACGAAATTACGAACCGAATTCTTCTTCTCGCACATCACTGCATTATTACGATAACGCTTGTCGAATTCATTTTCTATTTGCATGTATTTTATTATCTGCCAGCTTCCCAACTTTTCGAACAGCGTTCCGCGATCTCGAAAACTCGCGACTTGCTCGTTTTAACAATTTCAAGTCAATTTCTGCTACCAATTCAATGCCTAAATTGCATACCTTAGATTCCTCCCAATATACAGATTTGATCATGAAAAACTTAACGCTTAATTCTCGCTACAACTTGCTTGTCTTTATCGGTTGTGCCATCGTTGTGGACTCAGTAGATTTATTTTTAATTAAAATTTAAATTGAATTGCAACCTCTATAAATGTAAAGTTACAGCCTCATGAACTTTTTGAAACGGTCGCATCTTTATATTTCGCTGTGAGAATTGGAAAACAAAATTATCCAGTGTTCATTCTCTATGGAATACATTAAAAGTTGCCATTTTCTGATTTGGAATTCATGAAAAATAAATCCCATTTCGCATTATGGAGTTTTTGGGCTAAACGTGAATTAAATTCTATTAAAGCGATATTTATTAGCGTTGCGCAAAACAGACCGAGAAAAACAAAATAGGCTTTGGAGGCTCGACGAATATTACCCCAGACGTTCATGAAGATAGGACTTAATACGTTCAGGTTCGTGGGGTTTTTACTCAATTGTTATGTGCGATAAAAAACAAAAAATAGCACGTTACATGAGAAGCCATTTCGAATATTAAATTTTTTAGTTGCTTCTTGAATAGTTTGATATTCATAAGGCATAAAATCTATTTAACAGCAAATAAAACAAAATAAATAAAAGCTTAAATATTGGTCTACCTCTGAAAAGAAAAAGCTATAAAAACAGCAAATTTTCAGTAATGATGAAAAAGCCAAAAAAGTAGTTATGTCATAGTTTCAAGTTTTCATTTCTGACGGCAGCCACCTACTAAAAACCCCTACTTCTTCGGGCCAGGCCTTTGGCGCCCAATCCCTCCGTCGGAATAAAAGTCCTGGAGCACTATTGTTTTGCCTAAAACATAAGAGACAAACAAAACAAAAAATTTCCGAAATGGAAGTTGCACCCTAGAGGACCATCCTTGGTCTCCTATTGCTGGTTGGGATGTCTGGATCGTAATCCACTGTCTGTCAAACTAGCTCATTGGGATGCGTTTCCACTCTCATCATCGCTCTAGAATTAATTTCCCTAAGACAATCTCTTATCAGGGGTAGTTCAGCTCTCCCACGGAGTTGATTGTTTTTTCACAAACCATGGAGCGCCCATGGCTTGTCTTACAAAGATGTTCTGGAACACCTTGAGTTTCTCCATCTGATTATCCGTCGCCTGTGACCAAGCTACAGATGCATAGGTCATCGCTGGTCTTATAATTGACTTGTATAGTAACACTTTAAGTCCAATGAACCGGTTACTATTTTTACCAATCATCGCTTGCAGCAGCCCCTTCAACATTTTGGCTTTGGATACTGCATAATCGATGTGTGCCTGAAATGTAAGTTTTTTATCAAGAATTACACCTACATACTTTGCTTGAAGTCTCCAGTCGACGTTTTGCCTATGAACATTGACATGTCCACATGGTTGGAGTCGTCTTCGGGTGAAAAAGTCTGCTTGGGTCTTGTCTGCGTTGACTTGAATTCTCGTCGGCTAAGTAGACCAGGCAGGTTTTCCAAGTGAGTCCTCGAAGTACCAGTTCCATTAGACGTTCGAAAGTAGCCGGTGCGTTGCATAGTCCAAAAGGCATAACCGAGAACTGATATAATCCACTCCCATATGAGAAGGCCGTCTTCTCTTTGTCGTCGGGGTCTGTGCTTACTTGCCAATATCCACTTTTCAAGTCCAAAGTTGAAAATCAGGTGAACCCAGAAAAGGTTGTTAGGGTGTCATCAATTCTTGGCAAGGGGTAGCTGTCTTTCTTAGTGACGTCGTTTAATTTCCGGTAGTCGACACAGAATCTTGTTGACCCGTCCTTCTTTGTAACCAAGACTGCAGGGGAAGACCATGGAGTATTGGACTCCTCGATGACTCCATCCTTCATCATCTTCTTAACCAGTCCTGCGATTTCATCTTGCTTGGCCACCGGTAATCTTCTGGGATGTTGACGAATAGGTGTTGTATCGCCGGTGTTGATTTCGTGTAGCACTACTTCCGTCCTTTCTAGATTTTAATCTCCATCGGTAAAAGCGCCGTGGTTTTTCTTGAGAAATGATCTTGCCAGAACTGCTTCTTTCTTGGACAAGTGTTTCAAGTCCACTTCCAACTTGACTTGCCCAATCTTCGCTTCCTGCACTGGCGCACAATTGTCACTCACTACTCTCCGAGTAGACTATCTGTTGCCTCCTGAAGTCGTCTGCTGATCAACTCTGGACTTAGAGAGTAAGCCACCAAAGCTGTGTCGTCTGCATAAGTTGCCAATAAGGTGTGGTCGATTGTTGGGTCGGTTCTCTGGATGCCCGCTGTGAACAGAGAATACAGCATAGACAAGGCAGAGCCTTGAGGCACCCCGTACTGTAGCCTACACTGGTTAGATAGTTCCTCTCCCACCTTTGCTCTGAATGAGCGCTGGTCCAGGAACGTGCTTACTATTTGAACCATCGTTAGATGTATTTTAAACTAGTGCATCTTGTAGACTAGTCTTTGGTGCCAAACTGTCTTAAATGCTTTGAAGATATCGAAGAAAATAGCTCCAGCTACCTCGTTCTGGTTCATGCGTTGATTTTTTCAACCACTTTCAGCAGCTGGTCTGGGGTAGAGTGCATAGGTTGGAACTCAAATTGTTCCTCAGGAATGATGTCGCGATCACTGATGATATTCTGCAGACGCATAACGGCCCAATTAAAAAATAGTCGTTTTAAAAATCTCTATTTTAAATTTGAGCCAAGTCACTAGTCAACAACAAACCATCTATTTCATAAGCATGACCTAAATGTTTTTTCAATTTATTTAACATTTCTTCGAGTTTGAAAATATTTAAATTTTTATGGTTTGTTGACAATTTTCATGACCTAAATAATGTAACTGTCAGACGTGTTTAAGCGATAACAAAGAATAGTTACTTTCAAAATATGTATTTAAATATTTACAGCACAATATCAAATAAAGTCTAACGCCTGTTGACATATTTACGTATAACTCGGTTATTTTTCTTCAAAGAATAACAAAATATGTGTCTACAGCGTAAGTAATGCATCTAGGACGAATAAAATCGATGCAAGGATCGGCTCAAAGAGCGTTCCCAAAGTTTAAAAAGATTAGTAAGCCGCTTGTCTACCAGCATTAAAATTAGAGGTTCAAATCATTAAGGAATATTAGAGGAGGCGCATAGACCGTTGGAAGCTCTTCTAATTCCATTAAGGATCGAGTATAATATGTCGGGCAGAATATCTTATCCTGACAAAGTCAATTTATCACTTATTAAATCCAATCAGACTGTTTCGTCTTAGTTTTTTACGCTAGAAATTAGCGGAAAATTAATCGCTTAGATTAATAAAGAGATTCCTAAAACTTTTTGTTGCCTTTGCAGGTAAAATATTAAATTGATTTTGGTGTAACGGACTGGTCTTTGGTTATCCTCAATTGATGTGCTTATTTGTTTATTTGATTTATTTATCAAAATAATTGTCCAATTATGTAAGTATAGTTTCTACGGCGAACGATCAACGTCTACACCGTGTAAATCACTGGTTTCTCGTGTCTATATAATCGAATATTAAAGTAGGATCATCCAATATAACTACCACGTACATTACCGATATGAAGTTATGGATTAGATGAAGATCCGTTTAGATATTCACCGTAAATCAGCTCGTCCATCGACCCGACAGTTATTTTCGTGTTTGACGCTTCAGCGTTTTACGTTCCAATTTGAAATATTCCGCATTATTTTTGAAGCATACAAATTAATCGTGTTCATCTGTGGCGTAATAAACGATAATTTGGTGCTTTTTCATAAAAAGACTCGATAACCTAGCTCGACAACCATGCCTAATTCTAAGTCGAATTTTTGAATCATTTTTGATCATTTTAATATCATTTTGATAGGCGAAGGAACATACTGCACTTTGACGTCTTCTAAGACAAATGGTTTTGTTTTCATATAAATATAAATTCGTCACGTTTTTAATTCGACTTTTGCTAAAAAAATACACACGACACGACATAATTTCGTATTTATATTCGTGACAAGGCGCGGATCATCTAATAATCTGGAGAATTTATTGCTTCCAAGTTTCAAAGTATAAAACTGTTTTGTTGTTAGGATTATTTAATATGTTCTCGACAAAATTTAAAAGGTTATCTCATTGCACCAACATTTTTAATCTCAGATATTGCATGAGTCGGATTCCACAACCCAAAAACGATGTGAAGTGGTTTTTGCACTATAATTTATTGTATAAATGCACTATAATTTCTTGTATAAAGCACCACAACGTACGTCATCGATATAATGTTATGAGTTTAAAGATGCGTTTAGATTTACAGTTTAAATCAGCTCGTCCATCGGTTTAACAGTTATTTTCGTGTTTGACGCTTCAGCGTTCCACGTTTCAATTTCATATACTGTTAAAGCTAAAGGATGATTAAAACAAAAACCAATTTATACAAGAAAGTCTTTTCCAGCCATTTTTCTTAGTATCTCATTTTTCAATCATTTTAATATCATTTTGATAGATGAATGAATATATTAAACTTTGATGTATTCTAAGACAAATGGTCTTTTTTCATATAAGTATAAAGTCGTCACGTTGTTAATTCGAGTTTCGTTAAAAAATACACACGACACGACATAATTTCATATTTATATTCGTGACAAGACGCGGATCATCTAATAATCCGAAAAATTTATTACTTCCAAGTTTCGAAGTATAAAACATGTTTTGTCGTGAGGATTATTTTAATATGTTCTCAACAAAATTCCAAAGGTTATCCCATTGCACCGACATTTTTAATCTCAGATATTGCACGAATCGAATTTCACAACCTGAAAACGATGTGAAGGGGTTTTTGCACTATAATTTATTGCATAAATGCACTATAACTTATTTTATAAAGCACCACAACGTACTTTATCAATATAAAGTTATAAGTTTGAAGATGCGTTTAGATTTACAGTGTAAATCAGCGTGTCCTTCGGTTCGAAAGTTATTTTCGTGTTTGACACTTTAGCGTTTCACGTTTCTATTTCATCTACCGTTGAAGCTTAAGGATGATTAAAACAAAAACAAAATTATACAAAACAGTCTTGTAGTAGGCACCTGTCAAAGGATAATCATACAAATTTTCGAGTGACGTAAAGTTCAATAGAAAATTTACACTAATAATTGTGAAATGAATTACTCTAAAGAAGAATTAATAAATATGGTGTACGCCGTAGGAGAAGCTCATGGTAACTGTTTATTGATTAATTATCCTTTGACAGGTGCCTACTACGTTATCTTACAAATAAACTATTTGTAAACTTCGCATTTTTTCATAAAAATGAGATTTCATGAGAAAATAATGAATTTAGGTATATGAGCAGGTGTAGCAAAGTTGTAGAGAATTTAATTCTGCATCCCATGGTATGAAAATATACAGGGTGTTGTATTTAAAATTTTTGAAATTTTTCAATTTTTAAATTGTCAATTTTGACATGATATTTTGGTCACCCTGTATAACGCAGGGCAGTTTTTGGAGCACAATTCGGAACAGTCGTCCTTACTAAACATCTGATAGAAAAATGGGCATAGTAGCTCTTAGCATAACCTGTTAGTATCAAATAATGTAAGCAGCCAATATCGACTAGAAAAACCTTTCAAGCGAGATAACTTAAAAACCGTGAATATTCGAATAGAACTATTCTACAGAAAGTACTCTTTATTTTTGATGTAGAATCCGAAAAAAATATAAAAAATGTGTGTTTCTATTCAAAAAACAAAAGTTGGTGTCTGGCCAGGAAAAGTGGAACATCCTGTGTAGTTGAAAATATTTTCAATTTGTACATTTCGAGAAATGTGAGAACACCGTAAAAAGAATAATCCGTATATTTCTCATTTTAACATAGTTATTGGACTTTCCCGCATTAGTGGGACACGCTGTATATATATATATATATATATATATATATATATATATATATATATATATATATATTAAAATTGATGTCTTCTAAGACAAATGGTCTTTTTTCATATAAGTATAAAGTCGTCACTTTGTTAATTCGAGTTTCGTTAAAAAATACACACGACACGACATAATTTCATATTTATATTCGTGACAAGACGCGGATCATCTAATAATCTGGAGAATTTATTACTTCCAAGTTTCGAAGTATAAAACATGTTTTGTCGTGAGGATTATTTTAATATGTTCTCGATAAAATTCCAAAGGTTATCTCATTGCACTGACATTTTTAATCTCAGATATTGCACGAGTCGAATTCTGCAACCTGAAAACGATATAAAGGGGGGGGGGAATTTGCACTATAATTTATTGCATAAATGCACTATAACTTATTTTATAAAGCACCACAACGTACTTTATCGATATAAAGTTATAAGTTTGAAGATGCGTTTAGATTTACAGTGTAAATCAGCGTGTCCTTCGGTTCGAAAGTTATTTTCGTGTTTGACGCTTTAGCGTTTCACGTTTCTATTTCATCTACCGTTGAAGCTTAAGGATGATTAAAACAAAAACTAAATTATACAAGACAGTCTTTTCCAGCCATTTTTCTTAGTATCTCATTTTTTAATCATTTTAATATCATTTTGATAGATGAAGGAATATATTAAACTTTGATGTATTCTAAGACAAATGGTCTTTTTTTCATATAAGTATAAAGTCGTCACGTTGTTAATTCGAGTTTTGTTAAAAAATACACACGACACGACATAATTTCATATTTATATTCGTGACTAGGCGCGGATCATCTAATAATCTAAACAATTTATTAGTTTCAAGTTTCGAAGTATCAAACATGTTTTGTTTTTAGGATTATTTAATAGGTTCTCGACAAAATTTTGAAGGTTATCTCATTGCACTGACATTTTTAATCTCAGATATTGCATGAGTCGAATTCCACAACCCGAAAACGATGTGAAGGGGTTTTTGCACTATAATTTATTGTATAAATGCACTATAACTTATTTTATAAAGCACCACAACGTACGTTATCGATATAAAGTTATAAGTTTGAAGATGCGTTTAGATTTACAGTGTAAATCAGCGTGTCCTTCGGTTCGAAAGTTATTTTACTGCTTGACGCTTTAGCGTTTCACGTTTCTATTTCATCTACCGTTGAAGCTTAAGGATGATTAAAACAAAAACTAAATTATACAAGACAGTCTTCCAGCCAGTGTTCCCAGTATCTCATTTTTAGATCATTTTAATATTATTTTGATAGATGAATTGATAGATTAAACTTTGACGTCTTCTAAGACAAATGGTCTTTTTTCATATAAGTATAAAGTCGTCACGTTGTTAATTCCAGTTTTGCTAAAAAATACACACGACAGGACATAATTTTGTATTTATATTCGTGACAAGACGCGGATCATCTAGTAATCTGGAGAATTTATTACTTCCAAGTTTCGAAGTATAAAACATGTTTTGTTGTTAGGATTATTTTAATATGTTCTCGACAAAATTTTAAAGGTTATCTCATTGCACTGACATTTTTAATCTCAGATATTGCACGAGTCGAATTCCACAACCTGAAAACGATGTGAAGGGGTTTTTGCACTATAATTTATTAAATAAATGCACCATAACTTATTGTATAAAGCACCACAACGTACGTTAACGATATAAAGTTATAAGTTTGTAGATGCATTTAGGTTTACAGTGTAAATTAGCTCGTCCATCGGTTTGAAAGTTATTTTCGTGTTTAACGCTTCAGCGTCCCACATTTCAATTTCATCTACCGTTGAAGCTTAAGGATAATTAAAACAAAAACCAAATTATAGAAGAAAGTCTTCCAGCCAGTGTTCCCAGTATCTTACCCAAAGGTAAGATACTGGGATATTAAAATGATCCAAAGATCATTTTAATATCATTTTCATAGATGAAGGAATAGATTACACCTTGATGTCTCGTAAGAAAAATGGTCTTTTTTTTCATGTTATAATAAAGTCGTCTCGTCTCGTTAATTCGATTTTTGCTAAAAAATACACACGACATGACTTAATTTCGTATTTATATTCGTGACAAGACGCGGATCATCTAATAATCTGGAGAATTTATTACTTCCAAGTTTTGAAGTATAAAACATGTTTTGTTGTGAGGATTATTTTAATATGTTCTCAACAAAATTTCAAAGGTTATCTCATTGCACCGACATTTTTAATCTTAGATATTGAACGAGTCGAAATCTACAACCTGAAAACGATATAAAAGGGTTTTTGCACTATAATTTATTGCATAAATGCACTATAACTTATTGTATAAAGCACCACAACGTACGTTAACGATATAAAGTTATAAGTTTGTAGATGCGTTTAGGTTTACTGTGTAAATCAGCTCGTCCATCAGTTCGAAAGTTATTTTCGTGTTTGACGCTTCAGTGTTCTACGTTTCAGTTCCATCTGTTGAAGCTTAAGGACAATTAAAACAAAAACCAAATTATACAAGAAAGTCTTCCAGCCAGTGTTCCCAGTATCTCATCTTTGGATCATTTTAATATTATTTTGATAGATGAAGGAATAGATTAAACTTCGACGTCTTGTAAGACAAATGATATTTTTTTCATATAAGTATAAAGTCGTCACGTTGTTAATTCGACTTTTGCTAAAAAATACACACGACACGACATAATTTCGTATTTATATTCGTGACAAGGCGCGGATCATCTAATAATCTGGAGAATTTATTACTTCCAAGTTTCGAAGTATAAAACATGTTTTGCTTGTTAGCGAGTTAACTAAGTACACATCAATAATATGCCATGATACGGCACTTTTTCCACTTCTTTAGTTTTACGCCTTTCTTATAGCGGCATCGTAACTTTCCTTAAAGTTTCATCAAAGCACCAGTAAACGTGTCCTCGCAACTACTTCCCTAACAAAGAACTGTTAGGGTGCAACTATACGATACGGAAATCAAAGAGATATAACAAAACTTGGCGTTAAAGCCCGGATACATTTTATATGGAATCATTCATGTAAATAATTGGAAAGAGGAAACGAAAAGTGCCTACTACTTGGCTTTTCAATAAAACTCCTAGTCTCATTAACCGATGTAGACTCGCTAGGAAACAGGTATATTACCGATATGAAGTTTTGATTTTGAAGATGCGTTTAGATTACACTGTAAAATATCAGCTCGTCCATCGGTTCGATAGTTATTTTTGTGTTTGACGCGTCAGTTTTATCTACTGTTGAAGAATATAAGACTGATTAAAACAAAAACTAAGTTATACAAGAATGTTTTCGAACCGGTGTTTCCAGTATCTCGTTTCTGGATTATTTTAATATTTTTTCGATAACATTCCAAACACGTCATATCATTGCAACGACATTTTTTAATCTCCAACTACTCCCCTAACAAAGAATGTCAGGGTGCAACTATATCCAATTCATTGAGTACTGCGCTGGTATATGCCCTGCTAATAGCGTCCATCAAATGGTCAGTTATTTTCGTGTTTGACTTCTGACGTTTTAATTTTAAATATTCCGTATTATTTTCGAAACCAACAGCGTTGTGACATAACACACAACATAGTTTATTACAAATATCAGGAACCACATAAATAACGCAGCGTTATTGGTAGACGACTTATTGTTAGTAAAAGCGACAATTAATTGTTTCACTTTTTCTTATCTAAAATCTTGCGAATCACCCCAGGAGAAGATTATTAAATTCCAATTTGCGTATTTTACTGTTATCGTGTTTCATTTTCACTCATTTTCCATTTACGTTATTAAACATCGAAGCCGATTTATGAATTCGAAACGGTTTCAGTTGGCTTTGGGCAATATTTAGAAAGAAGGGGGATGATATTTTCATTTCATACATTTCCGAGAAACAATGCACTTATCAATAAAATAATTCATTGTTGGCAAATTGGAATTGTTTTGTTTTCCACAAACGATTACTTCGCGTTCGCCGAATGTTTCATAATATTTCTGCCATTTAAAATATCTATTGTTGAATAATATAAAGATGATTAAAACAAAAATTAAATTATACACAAGAAACTTTTCCTGCTAGCCTCCGCTTTTGGATTATTTTAATATTTTCGCGACGAAATTCCAAACGTCATCTCATAGCACCGACATTTTTTAATCTCGGATATTGCACGAGTCAAATTCCACAATCTGATAACGATATAAAAGGATTTGTGCACTTTTCTTTATTGTACAAAGCAATACCACGTACGTTACCGATATGAAATTATAAGTTTGAAAATGCGTTTAGATCTACAGCGTAAATTAGCTCATCCTTCAGTTTAACAGTTATTTTCGTCTTTGATGCTTTAACGTTTAACGTTTTTATTTCATCTACTGTTGAAGAATATAAGGATGACTAAAACAAAAACTAAATTACACAAGAAAGTTTTCCAGGCAATGTTCCCAGTATCTCGTCTCTGAAACATTTTAATATTTCCTCGACAACATTTCAGATGTCATATCATTGAGTCGACATTTTTTATTCCCTGATAGTAAAATACAACTCTTGTCCATTGAAATCAAGAAAGATTAAAAAACACAACAAAGGTTGCTCTAAGGCGTTTCGACACCCAAGCCAATCTTTCTTGGTTTCAGAGGAAAAGATTTGTAGTTCAATTTTTAAAGATAACTAATACCCGGTACGTTCCATTAAAAAAAAAATCTGAGATATTGCACAAGTCGAATTTCACAATCTGATAATGATATAAAAGTGTTTTTGCACTATTATTTGTTGTACAAAGCATTGCCACGTATGTTATCGATATAAAATTATGATTTTAAAGATGTGTTTAGATTTACCGTGTAAAATATCAGCTCGTCCATCGGTTCGATAGTTATTTTTGTGTTTGGCGCTTCAGCACTTCACGTTTCAATTTTATCCACTGTTGAAGAATATAAGAATGATTAGGACAAAAACTTAATCATACAAGAAAGTGTTCCTCCCAGTGCTCCCAATATCTCGTCTCTGGATCATTTTAATATTTTTTCGATAAAATTCCACATACGTCATATCATCGCACCAACATTTTTTAATCTCAAATATTGCATTTTTTTAACCAGCGTTTCCAGTATCTGGTTTTTGGATTAATTTAAGATTTTTTGGACAAAATTTTAGACGTCCCATTATTGCACCAACATTTTTTTATTTTCAAATAATCCACCGGTTAAATTTGACAATCTGATATATTTTTTTATTGATATAAAGGAATTTTTACATTATTCTTTATTGTAACAAGCAATACGACGTACGTTACCAATTTGAAGTTATGGGTTAGGTGAAAACGCGCTTAGTTTTGCAGCGTTAATCCGCTCGTCCATCGGTTCGAGAGTTATTTTCGTGTTTGACGCTTTAACGTTTCACGTTTCAATTCCGTTGAAAATATCTACTCTTGACGAATATAAAGATGATGAAAACAAAATACTAGCTTTTGCAAGTTATGGCCCATTTACCACATGAGCAAAAAGTTTGCAGCCCGAGACGCAGGCGAGGGTTTCGGTTTTGCTAGTGTGTAATATGCCATTCCAATCGTGTTGTGGGCTATACTTATCCTGAGAAGATTATGGAAAAACCCTTAAAAGTTTATAACAATCTTCAAAATAGATTACAATTTTTAAACACAAGGCCTTAAATAAACACCTTAATTGATACTTTTGCTAATTTTTGCTCTATTCTTTATTGTACAAAGCGATACCACGTACGTTACCGATTTAAAGTCGTAAAGAAGATAAAGATGCGTTTAGATTTACAGTGTAAATTAGCTCGTCCATCGATTCGACAGTTATTTTCGTGTTTGACGCTTCAGCGTTTCACGGTCAATTCCGTCAAAAATATTTACTCTTGGTGAATATAATGATGATAAAAACAATATAATACATTCCACAAGGTATGGAATGCCCTATATTCTACATGAGCAAAAAGTTTGTAGCCCGAGAAGTAGGTGAGAGTTACGGTTTAATTTATTGCATAAATGCACTATAACTTATTGTATAAAGCACCACAATGTACGTTATCGATATAAAGTTATAAGTTTGAAGATGCGTTTAGATGTACAGTGCAAATCAGCTCGTCCATCGGTTCGAAAGTTATTTTCGTGTTTGACGCTTTAGCGTTTCACGTTTCTATTTCATCTACCGTTGAAGCTCAAGAATAATTAAAACAAAAACTAAATTATACAAGACAGTCTTCCAGCCAGTGTTCCCAGTATCTCATTTTTAGATCATTTTAATATCATTTTGATAGATGAAGGAATATATATATATATATATATATATATATTTATGCCATTCCAATCGTGTTGTAAGCTATACTTTCTCTGAGAAGATTATGGAAAAACCTTTAAAAGTTTATAACAATCTTCAAAATAGATTACAATTTTTAAACACAAGGCTTTAAATAAACACCTTAATTGTTACCTTTGCTAATTTTTGCTTTATTCTTTATTGTACAAAGCGATACCACGTACGTTACCGATTTAAAGTCGTCAAGAAGATAAAGATGCGTTTAGATTTACAGTGTAAATTAGCTCGTCCATCGGTTCGACAGTTATTTTCGTGTTTGACGCTTCAGCGTTTCACGGTCAATTCCGTCAAAAATATTTACTCTTGGTGAATATAATGATGATAAAAACAATATAATACATTCCACAAGGCATGGAATGCCCTATATTCTACATGAGCCAAAAGTTTGTAGCCCGAGAAGTAGGTGAGAGTTACGGTTTATCAAGTGTGGAATATGCCATTCCAAACGTGTTTGACGCTTCAACATTTCACTTTTCAATTCCTTCGAAAATATCTACTGTTGATAAATTTAAAGATGCTGAAAACAAAATACTACATTTTATAAGTTATGGATTGGCCCATTTTCCACATGAGCGAAGAGTTTGCAGCCCAAGACGCAGGCAAAAGTTTCGGTTTTGCGAGTGTGTAATATGCCATTTCAATAGTGTTGTAGGCTATCCTTTCTCTAAGAAGAATATAGAAAAACTTTCCAAAAGTTTATAAAAACCTTCAAATTAGATTACAATTTTGAAACGCTGGGTTTTAAAGAAATACATTAATTGTTACTTTTGTTAATTTTTGCACTATTTTTTATTTTACAAAGGGATACCTTGTACGTTAGCGATACAAAGACATGGGGTAGCTGAATACGTTCAAATTTACAGTGTTAATCAGCTCGTCCATCGGTTCGACAGTTATTTTCGTGTTTGACGCTTTAGCGTTTCACGTTTCAATTCCGTCGCTAATATCTACTCTTAATAAATATAAAAATGATGAAAACAAAATAGTACATTTTACAAGTTATGAAATGGCCCATATTCCACACGAGCGAAAAGTTTTTACCCGGCGATGCAGGCAAGAATTACGGTTTCGCGAGTGTGTTTTCCAAACGTGTTGTAGGCTATACTTTCTCTAAGATTATAGAAAAATCCCTAAAAGTTGAAAAAAATCTTAAAAATAGATCACAAGTTTGAAACGCAAGGCTTTAAATAAATACATTAATTGTTACTTTTGTTAATTTTTGCACTATTTTTTATTGTACAAAACGATACCACGTACGTTTTCAATTTGAAGACATCGAGTAAATAAAGATGCGTTTAGATTCAAAGCATAAATCAGGTTGTCCATCGGTACGATAGTTATTTTCGTATTTGACGCTTCGCCGCTTCATGTTTCAATTTCGTCGCTAATATATACTGTTGATAAATATAAAGACAATGAAAACGAAATAGTAGATTCTACAAGTTATGGAATGGCCTCTATTCCACTTGAACGAAAAGTTTGTAGCCCGACAAGCAGGCGAGGGTTACTTTTGAGGGTGTGGAATATGCCGTTCCAATCGTTGTGGGCTATGCTTTCTCTAATAAGATTATAGAACAACTCCTAAAAGTACATAAAAATATTCAAAATAACTAACAATTTTAAAACTCAAGGCTTTAAATAAATACATTAATTGTCACTTTTGTTAATTTTTGCACTATTCTTTATTGTATAAAGCGATACCACGTACGTTACCGATATGAATTCATGAAGTAGATGAAGATGCGTTTAGATTTACAGTGTTAATCAGCTCGTCCTTTGGTTTGATGGTTATTTTCGTGTTTGATGCTTCAGTGTTTCACATTTTAATTTCGTCAAAAATATCTTCTATTGATGAATCTAAACATCATAAAAACAAAATAGTACATTTTACAAAGACGGAATGGCCCATATTCTACATGAGCAAGAAGATTGTAGCCCAAGATGCAGGCAAGGGTTACGGTTTTGCGAGTGAGGAATATGTCATTCCAAACGTGTTGTAAATTATACTTTCTCTAACAAGGTTGTAGAAAAACTCTTAACAGTTCAAACAAACCTTTAAAATAGTTTATAATTTTTAAGTGCTTGACTTTAAATAAATTGTTACCATATAACTATAGCAATAAAAACAAATTACTTGATATCCCGCCCTAAAAGGAACCTAAATGGTTTCCGGTTCGTTGAAAGCCGTGCAGAATAATTCTTAACAGCATGTAGAATTAATCTAAATTGTGTGCTAGAATAATATTTGTTTTACCACATTTTTTAGTCAAGGATCATTTAATTTCTATAATAGTCTTAGTTACTAATTTAAAGTTATGGATTAGATGAAAATTTGTTTAGATTTGCAGTGTTAATCGGTTCGTCCATCGGTTCGACAATTATTTTCGTGTTTGACGTTTCAGCGTTTTGCGTTTTAATATCCTCCATTCGGCTTCCTATACTTACGTATTTTGGCATTACTCTAGGCTTCGGCGTTGACACGGGTTTCTTAATTTTGAAGATGTATAGGTAATACTGTTAGTAACATCTGACAAAAATTTAAAGAAAATCTATTAACAGTAAACGATGAACCACCTTAAGGCAAAAGAGTAATAGTCGTTGCTCGTTCTGAAGGTGTGGTTCTACATGAGGCTTGCAGTGGCTCAAATATAAACATCATGAAAACAAAATAGTACATTCTACGAAATGGTGTGCTAGAATGATATTTGTTCGGCTACAATTTTTAGTCAAGGACTGTGCAATTTATATAATTATCTTAGAAAAACTAAATTATACACAAAACTTCCAGGCAGCCAGTATCCCGTTTTTAGATTATTATAATATTTTTTCGTCAAAATTACAGACGAGGTATTATTGAACCAACATTTTTTAATTTTAGATACTGCACGGGTCGAATTCCACATTTTGATAAGTCTTTGTTAACGATGAAAAGGGATTTTTGCACAATTCGTTATTGTACCAAGTTATACCACGTACGTTAACGGTATAAAGTTATGAGTTAGATGAAGATGTATTTAGATCTACAGTGTAAATCAGCTCGTCCATCGGTTCAAGGGTTATTTTCGTGTTTGACGCTTTAGCGTTTCACGTTTTAATTCCGTCGGAAATATCTACTGTTGATGAATATAAACATCATGAAAACAAAATGTACATTCTACAAATACGGAATGGTGTGCTCGAATGATATTTGTTCCACTACAATTTTTAGTCAAGGAGTATGCAATTTTTATAATAGTCTTAGAGAAACCAAATTATATTCGGTCTCGTCTCGTAAATAGGATAAATTGTAGTACCTTCATTCTAGGCGATACGATCACATATTTCAAAGAAATAAACAAATCATAAATCTCGTTATGCCCTCACAGTCCCCGCTGCGTATGCACCTCGGCTCCCCATATACTTCAGTCTTTGTTTTTGTGCGATGCGTTTAGGACGCGACATGTTAACTTTCTAAGAAAGAAAGTAGTTCGCGAGTGCGTGTTATGCCCGTAAAATTCTTAAAAGCCCTCGGAGTCGGTCGCCATCCCCTTTCAATTAAAGTGTTATCAAATTGTTTCGATAATTGCAATAGTGGGCAAGATGGAAGCCCACAAGACGTTTTCAGTTACACAGCTCCGCGATGGAAAATAATTTTGAAGGTATTTTCCCTCCTTTAGCCGGTTTGATGTTATGCTACACCTACCACCATTGCATAGCATCATATATGTATTACTTCTATGCACAGCATACTGTTTGGGTACCCGTAATTGTTCACTTTTGACTTCTATATTTTAGATTTTTACTGACTTATTTCGGGTAAATTACACCAAATTGATTTAAAACAACACATCCATGCCTTTATTTCTCGACTTTTCTACAAATTCTTTCAAGTCTCTGATAAAGAGATGTGGTTAGGTGATATAATATTCCTTTCATACACAGCAAGGAAAGCAAACCCACAGCAATAAAGCTGTCAGCGTTCATGAAGGGGACGGTAGAAGGCAGCTCTCGTTGGATCGCTCGGGCAAGACATCTGTTAAACTTCTTTTAAACTTTATACGTTCTAACATATCTCATTTATGCCCGCAATAGTCGGTGCTTGATTACAATGTTTGTCGACTTTGTTTTGAATGACCACATGTTGTTCTTACCACTACCATGGGATAGCAGCCTTTAAGGTGCAAAACGTACTGTTTTTGATTACAGTTGACTGTTGAATTCTTTGTGATTTCTAGCACGAAATGTTCATTGATATACAGTGTTGGCCTACTTGTGCTAGCCGAACCTTAATGTTCACAAACCGCAGTCGTTGGGGGACCGCATGTCCGACTATATATCCTACTACTGAATCGCAGTACTTGCGCTGCTTACCTTACTCTTTTTTGATTACAGTAAAGGTTGTCTCACAAATATGTCAATGGTACATAGGCCTTGACCACACGTTGAATCCTAACATTCACACACTGCAATTTTTGGATGATCGGATGTTTACATGTCCCGTTGCAATGGCCACTATTGAAACGCAGCACTTGCGCTGCATACCTTACTGTTTTTTGATTACAGTACTGGTTGACTTACAAAATTTTTTTTCTGGTCTACCGGCCTTGATTATATGTGACTATGGTATTTATAGATGTACTGCTGCATTTACCACCATTGAGTTGCCGCACTTGCGCTGCTTACCTTACTGTTTTTTGATTACAGTACTGGTTGACTTACAAATTTTTTTTCTGGTATACCGGCCTTGATTATATGTGACTATAGTATTTCTAGATGTACTGCTGCATTTACCACCATTGAGTTGCCGCACTTGCGCTGCTTACCTTACTGTTTTTTGATTACAGTAATGGTTGATTTACGAACTTTTCAATGGTATACTGGCCTTGACCACATGTGCTTATTGAACCATGATAGTCACCAGCTGCAGCTTTTAGAGGACCGCATCTCTAGATGTGCTGCTGCAATTACCACCATTAAGTTGCAGCACTTGCGCTGTATGCCTTACTGTTTTTTGATTCCAGTAATGGTTGACTTACGAAATGTTGAATGGTATTCTGGCCCTGACTACATGGGCTTGTTTAACCTTCAAAAGTTGCAGTTCTTTAATGATATCATCTTTTCCTGTCCTGATTCAATCGTTACCATTAAATCGCACCATTTGCACTGCTTACCTTACTGTTTTTTGATTACAGTATTGGTTACCTCACGAAATGTTTTCTTGCCTAGACAACATATGCTTGGTGAAACTTAACATTGACAAAGCACAGTTTGGAATGGCCGCATTTTTACATGTTCTGTTGCAACTGCCACCACTGCATCACAATACTGGCTGCAAAACATACACTGTAAAACGTACGCTGTTTTTTGCTGATTACAGTATCTAAGGGTTACATTTTATATGCGATCTCCACCGCGAAATCTGCAATGGCAATCTGCCTTTGACTACAGCGCTTGTTGAACGTTGATATTCACCAAGAGTAGTTTTTTGGATAACCCTATGTCTACATACGGTTGCCTACTGCAACTGCCTCCATTGTATCACGGTACCTACGCTATAAAGCGTACAGTTTGTTTGATTCCACTAATAGCTAATAGCCGATGTAAAATCTTCCTCCGTTGATCTTTTGACTTATGTCAAAATATTTAGGAACATGTCCGGAGAAGGGGGAACCTCGCCTGATATTCGAGATGTGGAAGTCTGCCCCTTTTATACATTTGGAAAATTCAGTTGATGTGATTTATATTTCACGCCCCTCATACATCCAAAACTTTCCGTTAGATTGCTCCATCTTGTTAAAGCTCAATTAGTTTGCAAGGAAAGAATGGGTATAATATGAAAATAATTAGACCTAGACAACAGTGGCAATATTGGAGCTCCAAACCTATATCCTGGTTTAGCACAAGCCATTCCTTTCTTCGTCTCCAAGGGGGACGAGCCCCTATGCAATAGACAGATTCCACTTGGTGCCTACTTTTCTGCTATCGATAAAGCACTTTAAGCGTTTTTCGACAAAGAGGGGCGGGGAGAGGAGCGATAGTAAAGCGATAGTATTCGCATCCTTATGGACCTACTGAAAGTTCTTCGACGAAGGATTTTGTATGCCTGAACATTAGTCGAACCCCCGGCAAAATAAAGTTGTAAAAGCTGTTTAAACTTCAAGAGAATCCGTTATATATACAACACCAGTAGAAGTCTAGAGTGGAGAGAAATATGGAAAATAGCTGGACGTTTAAGACATTTTTATAAGAGTTGGAAATTTCTGATCACCAATAGTCTTACTTTATTGTGGCTAAGAGGCGTTAAGGCCTGATTTGCCTTTGACTCTTTGATTCCTAGTGGACTAACCCCACTGATAACTGGAAGAAATGAAACGCATTTCTTTCTATATCTATCGATGATATTTTAAACTCTGAGGCTATTTTCTGAAGCCTCGAACGTATAATTCTTATTCAAATCTTATATTCTTTCGTTTCCTACTAAGTTTGAAAAGCCATTATGAAATGGAAAATTGTAGGGTCGCTACTAGCTCAATTTAGTTAAATTATTTTGACACAACTTGACTTGGAAAACACCCATTTCCTGGCCTCAATGATTCAGATTTTTATTCAGTGGCAAAATGAACGAATATACTTGTGTTTGTTTTGGTATAAATTTTGCCCTACTAATAGATGCATTCAAAAAATAAGAAAGGCTGATGCCCTTAGTCTTTTTGAATGATTACCTCCATGGGTAGTTCTTATAAAGGTAGCGTCTTCGATATTTTTGAAACAATAAACTAATTGCGATCATTGGGGTCTCATTATCAATTATCGCAATTCTTCAGACCTAAGTATCTCAATTTACTTTCAATTATAGCTGTAGCAACAGCTGTTTGCTCCCAGTTAATAAATGAGTCTATTTAGGTGTGTTTTTTAACTCTTCAGTATCTCAATTCAATTTAAAAAAAAAAAAAGTGGATGTTCCATCTCACCCTAAAACAAACAAAACAATTATGACAACGCAGAATGTTTCCCCACATTAAGGGAAAACTTGGTGTCGGTTTGCCCAGCTTTAAACTATGGTTTTTCTGGTACATCAAACTTGTCGAACACATAAATTTTGTAACGCTCAACAGGAGCCCAGAAAATGACAACGTTCCCGGCAATCGGCTCGATTTCTAGCATTTATTGGCAGCTAGAAAACTTGAAATATGATAACACTCTCTACAGAAAGACGCATTCGTTATGGAAATATTTCGCCGGATGTTCTCTTGGGTTTTGGTCCGAGAAAGGCAAGACCCATCACATCAATTATTTAGAACTTCTAACTCAATTTTTGGGACAGAAATGGTATACCAAACAATTAAAAAACTGTTCAGTTCTCTGTAGGATTTATAGGACTACCGCAATATGATGCGTGAATGGTGAATGACATGGATAATGTACACAATTAAACATTTTCACTCAATCAATTTGGCAAGGGTGCGAGTTTCAAAGTATCGTCATTATTCCATGTTACATGAAGTCAACCGAAAATGTCGAGGCAGATAAAACTTAAAAAGGGTTATAAGTGGATACAGGACGGTCACCGCAAAATGCAACATTTCGACTCTTGACTCGAAAATTAGGCTCCTTGGTCATTAATTTATTTGCCAGCCGCATAAATACGAAAAGTAAGGTTTACTTTTTCAGGATCAGTGACCCAGGAAGCCAGTTCTATAGACACGTTGATCATCAGTTAGTCTATTTTACACCTTTTCGCTTTTCCCTTTCTTTAATCATTCTCTGCCTCTTCAAAGGAATTATAAGTGGCTAAGCTCAGGACACAGTGGTCGTAGATTTACTCTCCTTGGGCAGCACTCCTCAACCATTAACAGTCCAGTTTTCCTCGAGAACAGTCTTTTATCAAGAAAACATTTCTACAACACAACGTTCTCAAGAAATGCTTTTAAATCTGAATTTAGCTCTCTTAACTCTTTTTGGTTCATTATTAGCCCAGAAGGCCGGTCCAAATCTATGCCAGAACTTCAGATTCCAACATTTTCGAAGAGGTTGATATGCTGAGACCCGGTACACTCAAATACCTTAGTCTTTTAAATACTTCGGTAGCCTTAACATTTCTCAACAGGTTTGAAGATACAAAAAAAAAACCTTGGCATTATCTCCAAGTTAACTACTCTGTTGGCAACAGCCACAGTCCAATACTTCGAGATCCTTTGCTATAGATATTAATAAAACATTTTATTGGAAGATCAGACTGGGGTTTCAATTCAGAATCCAAACCTCTCAAGATATCGTAGGCAACCCCTCTTGCGACTACCTTTTTCTTCAACTTAAACCCTAATATTTTTGTGGCTACTGACATAATATCTGGATAGAACCCAATTATTCAGATGTAATATAAGCAGTTTATTTATTTCGCTTAATTAATATACTCTTTCCAATTAAATGATTTGTTACGGTTTATTTTTTGCAACATACTCTAAATATCTACAATTTATCCTATTTACGAGACGAGACCGAATATAATCACAAGATCAAACGAACTTACCTGTGAAGTTCGATCTTGATTATATGAGGTCTCGTCGAAGTAAATAGGGTCCCTCCCAATTCCCAAACCCGTATTTAGTTGCAAAAAATGTATAATCTCTGAAATAAGACTGAAGTATATGGGGAGCCGAGGTGCATACGCAGCGGGGACTGTGAGGGCATAACGAGATTTATGATTTGTTTATTTCTTTGAAATATGTGATCGTATCGCCTAGAATGAAGGTACTACAATTTATCCTATTTACTTCGACGAGACCTCATATAATCAAGATCGAACTTCACAGGTAAGTTCGTTTGATCTTGTGATTATACCTGAAACTTCCAGCCAGCCAGTATCTCGTTTTTAAATTATATATAATATTTTCTCGTCAAAATTACAGACGACGTATTATTGCACCAACAGTTTTTAATTTCAGATACTGCCCGGGTCGAATTCCACCTTTTGATAAATCCTTGTTAACGATAAAAAGGGATTTATGCACCATTCTTTATTGTACCAAGCTAAACCACGTTCGTTAGCGGTATGAAAATATGGGTTAAATAAAGATGTATTTAAATTTACAGTGTAAATTAGCTCGTCCATCGGCTTGAGCGTTATTTTCGTGTTTGACGCCTCGACGTTTTACGTTTTAATTTCGTCAAAATATCTACATTTTATAAACATGCTGATGATGATGATGATGAAAACATGCTCTTTCTAGAATTAATCTAAATTGTGTGCTAGAATAATATTTGTTTAACCACATTTTTTAGTCAAGGACCATTCAATTTCTATAATAGTCTTAGAAAAACTAAAATATACACAAAACTTCCAGGCAGCCAGTATCCCGTTTTTAGATTATTATAATATTTTTTTGTCAAAATTACAGACGAGGTATTATTGAACCAACATTTTTTAATTTTAGATACTGCACAAGTTGAATTTCACAATCTGATAAATTCTTTTTTAATTATATAAAGGAAGTTTTGCACTATTATTTATTGTACAAAGCAATACTACGTACGTTACCGATTTGATGGATTAAATGAAGATTTGTTTAGATTTGTATTAATTGGCTCGTCCATCGGTTTAAGAGTTATTTTCGTGTTTAACGTTTCAGCTTTTTGCGTTTTAATGTCGCCTAGTGTTCAAATATATAAGCATATTAAAACAAAAACTAAATTATACACGAAAGTTCTCCAGCCAGTGTTTCCAGTATCTCGTTTTTGGATTATTTTAATATTTTATCGACACAATTCCAGACGTCATACCATTTACTAATCTCAGATATTGCCCAATTTTTGTCGAAACAATTCCAGACGTCATATCATTTTCTAATCTCAGATATTGCCCAATGTGATTCTTTTTTAACGATCCAAAGAAATTTTTACACTATTATTGTACGAAGAAATCGCACATATTTCAGACACTCAATATTTGAAACGTACAAAAGTGCCCCACGTCGAAAACGCGAATTGTTGGGAGTTTGCAAGTATTAGTGCATCAGAGCTCGGCCAAGTGTGTATGGACATTTCAGTTTTTGCTCTTAAAGCGAACAGATGTTATATCTTGGCAACACACCAACGCTTAAAACTTGGAAATATAAAACACTTTTCAATAAAGTGGCAAAGCATCTGCACTTGATGTGTACGATTGAATTAATCCGGCCGTTACTGTTGCCTCGAGATTGTTTAAGACTAGAAAGCTTGGTTAAAATTCGAGAGGGATCAAAAAATTGTTTAAGATACGCAATAAGTGTATATAAGAAGAATTAATGATTTAAAAAAAACGATAAATTTTTATAATAGTTCAATATTTAAAAACTGCTTTTAGGTTGATGCAAGTCATCTGTGAAACTTGTCATAACGTAGGAGGACATGCACAGAAAAGGAAATGATGAATTCTTTCACAACATTTCCAAATATATTGTAACGAAATGTAAATTGTAGAATCTAGTAAGTAAGAAAATTTTCTAGAAAGATCTGATAAGGGAAAGCGGCCGCTATAATGAAGCAAACGGCAGATAAGCGTTCCAAAAATGCCTACAAATGATAAGCCTTATCTGCCGAAAACTTCTAGAACCCAAACGAGAGATCTATATAAAGGGGGTCCGGTTGGCATTTCCTGAGTTAGAGTCAATTAGTCAGTGTAGTTAATTAATGAGTTAGTGGTCAGAAGTTAATAAGGAAGTTAATTATTCAGTTGTGGTGTTCCGAGTGAAGTTTAGAAATAAAGTGGGTATTATTCAGCAAGTGTTAATAATCATTTTGAACCGATAAGCCCGTAACAATATTAATCTTGTAAACTTAAAATTTGGCAAATGCGTTCCTTATACGACGAACGCAGCTAAAAGGATTTTTAGGGATAGATTTTGTAAACTTAAAATTTAGCAAATGCATTTCTTATACGACGAGGGCTAGCAAAATGATATTTAAATATAGACGGTAATAATGCAAAATGTGTTTTATTTGCTTTATCAATACCAAATTGCCCCCAATTTGATGAAGACCTTTTTATACGTCCTCGAGTTCACCCTAATTACCAGTCTCAGTTATAATGATCTAGCACAAAGTCAATTCTTAATTTGGTGTAAAAGTAGAAAGAAACATTACCAAAGATATTTAAAAATCAAGTTGACAAACCATCTCCAAAGATGACAGAACATCTAAAAACAATTTCTGAGCAAAGTAGTGGCAGCACGCGGTATTGGGTCGGCTTTCTATTCGTGTATCATATCTGTAACAGCCTGGCACAATTTTGCGTGAAATTAATGACTGGAACTGCATATTTACCCATTCCGGGTGTCGTAAATTGTCGAGTTATTCACCCTCATGAGTCATATCAACCCCTCTGACACAGAACATTTTTACTTCAATCGAAACGCGCATTTTATCGAACCATCTACACATTTCTAAATTGAAGTTGATCAAGATATATACGAAAAGACCAGGGACTGGAAAAGACGATGTTTGATAGATGGTGGAATATCACAAACCATGCCTAATTGCCCCGAATTAGCGCTGATGATGTCGCTCGGTTGATTGGAGGTAGTGTAGGTATAAGTGGTATAAACAAAGTGTACATGCCTTTATGGTTGCGAACAATATTAGCAGGGGTAAATGTAGCATTATTACTACTAATTAGTCGTTTTAACCGCTATCTGCTCGGCTTGGGGATTATTTGGTTGTGTTTTATGGCCCACCTTTAGTCGGGCTTCCAAAGATTTTTTGCTGCCATGCAAGCATTTACTTCGGACATTTTTCACAAAAACAAACGCAATCTTGTACCATGTGAACAAAAAGTTCCCATCTAGGGCGCTGATGTTTTTTTGCACACACTGCACGCTTGGATACAATAACGCAAAGCCGCTTTGCGAGGTTTTATCAGTTGATCGCACTATACTTATACGACGGATGATGGATGTCTGCGAGCCCGACTAGATTAGTAAAGCCGCATTACTTCAAGATGTTTCCCTAACGTGAGGAATGAAGCGCATCGAAATTCCGTCAGATGTATAATTTCACTTATGCAGAAACTATACCGATAGAGATCCTCATATTTGCATCATTCTTTATTGTACCAAGCTATACCACGTACGTTAGCGGTATGAAGCTACGGGTTATATGAAGATATGTTTAGATTTACAATAAAAATCAGCTCGTCCATCGGTTCGAGGGTTATTTTCGTGTTTGACGGTTCTACGTTTCACGCTTTAATTTCGTCAAAAATATCTACTGTTTATAAATATAAGGATGATAGAGCTAGACATTTTTTAATTTCAGATACTGCACGGGTTAAATTTCACACTCTGATAAATTCCTTTCTAATTATATAAACGAAGTTTGGCACAATTATTTATTGAACAAAGCAATACTACGTTTGAAGTTATAGATTAGATGAAAATTTGTTTCGATTTGCAGTGTTAATCGGTTCGTCCATCGGTTCGACAATTATTTTCGTGTTTGACGTTTCAGCGTTTTGCGTTTTAATATCGTCCATGCTGCCTTCTATACCTTACGTAGTTTGGCATTACTCTAGGCTTCGACGTCGACACGGGTCTTTTAATTTTGTTGTTGTATAGATAACACTGTTATTAACATCTGACAGAGATTTAAAGAAAATCTATAAACAGTGAACGATGAACCACCTTAAGTTAAATGAGTAATATTCGTTACTCGTTCTGAAGGTGTGGTTCTACATGAGGTTTGCAGTGGCTCGATTATAAACATTATAAAAACAAAATAGTACATTCTACCAAATGGTGTGCTAGAATGATATTTGTTCCACTACAATTTTTAGTCAAGGACCATGCAATTTATACAGTAATCCTAGAGAAACTAAATTTTACACGAAACTTTTAGCCAGCCTGTATTTCTTTTTTGGATTATTATATGTTCTCGTCAAAATTTAAGACAACGTATTATTGCACCAACATTTTTTAATATCAGATACTGCACGGGTCGAATTCCACAATTTGATAAATCCTTGTTAACGATGTAAAGGGATTTTTGTATCATTATTTATTGCACCAAGCTATGTCACGTACGTTAGCGGTATGAAGTTATGGGTTAGATAAAGATATATTTAGATTTACAATGTAAATCAGGTCGTCCATCGGTTCGAGAATTATTTTCGTGTTTGACGCTTTTACGTTTCACGTTTTAATTTCGTCAAAAATATTTACTATTTATAAATATAAAGATGATGGAAACAAACATTTTTTAATTTCAGATACTACAGGGTTGAATTCCACAATTTGATAAATTACTTTTTAATTATATAAAAGAAGTTTTGCACTATTATTTATTGAACAAAGCCATACTGCGTACGTTACTAATTTGAAGTTATGGATTAGATGAAGATTCGTTTAGATTTGCAGTGTTATTCGGTTCGTCCATCGGTTCGACAATTATTTTCGTGTTTGACGTTTCAGCGTTTTGCGTTTTAATATCATCCATACTGCCTCCTATACGTTACGTAGTTTGGTATTACTCTAGGCTTTGACGTCGACACGGGTTTTTTAATTTTGTTGTTGTATAGATAACACTGGTATTAACATCTGACAGAAATTTAAAGAAAATCTATAAACAATGAACGGTGAACCACCTTAAGGCAAGCAAGTAATATTCGTTGCTCGTTCTGAAGGTGTGGTTCTACGTGAGGATTGCAGTGGCTCGAATATAAACATTATAAAAACAAAAAAGTACATTCTACGAAATGGTGTGCTAGAATGATATTTGTTTCACCACAATTTTAAGTCAAGGACCATGCAATTTATATAATAGTCTTAGAGAAACTAAATGAAACATGAAACTTCCAGCCAGCTTGTATCTCTTTTTTGGATTATTATAATATGTTCTCGTCAAAATTCCAGACGACGTATTATTGCACCAACATTTTTTAATTTCAGATACTGCATGGGTCGAATTCCGCAATTTGATAAATCCTTGTTAACGATGTAAAGGGATTTTTGTATCATTATTTATTGCACCAAGCTATGTCACGTACGTTAGCGGTATGAAGTTATGGGTTAGATAAAGATATATTTAGATTTACAATGTAAATCAGGTCGTCCATCGGTTCGAGAATTATTTTCGTGTTTGACGCTTTTACGTTTCACGTTTTAATTTCGTCAAAAATATTTACTATTTATAAATATAAAGATGATGAAAACAAACATTTTTTTAATTTTAGATACTACAGGGTTGAATTTCACAATTTGATGAATTACCTTTTAATTATATAAAAGATATTTTGCACTATAATTTATTGAACAAAGCCATACTGCCTACGTTACTAATTTGAAGTTATGAATTAGATAAAGATTCGTTTAGATTTGCAGTGTTATTCGGTTCGTCCATCGGTTCGACAATTATTTTCGTGTTTGACGTTTCAGCGTTTTGCGTTTTAATATCGTCCATACTGCCTCCTATACCTTACGTAGTTTGGCATTACTCTAGGCTTCGACGTCGACACGGGTCTTTTAATTTTGTTGTTGTATAGATAACACTGTTATTAACATCTGACAGAAATTTAAAGAAAATCTATAAACAGTGAACGATGAACCACCTTTAGTTAAATGAGTAATATTCGTTACTCGTTCTGAAGGTGTGGTTCTACATGAGGTTTGCAGTGGCTCGATTATAAACATTATAAAAACAAAATAGTACATTCTACCAAATGGTGTGCTAGAATGATATTTGTTCCACTACAATTTTTAGTCAAGGACCATGCAATTTATACAGTAATCCTAGAGAAACTAAATTTTACACGAAACTTTTAGCCAGCCTGTATTTCTTTTTTGGATTATTATATGTTCTCGTCAAAATTTAAGACAACGTATTATTGCACCAACATTTTTTAATATCAGATACTGCACGGGTCGAATTCCGCAATTTGATAAATCCTTGTTAACGACGTAAAGGGATTTTTGTATCATTATTTATTGCACCAAGCTATGTCACGTACGTTAGCGGTATGAAGTTATGGGTTAGATAAAGATATATTTAGATTTACAATGTAAATCAGGTCGTCCATCGGTTCGAGAATTATTTTCGTGTTTGACGCTTTTACGTTTCACGTTTTAATTTCGTCAAAAATATTTACTATTTATAAATATAAAGATGATGAAAACAAACATTTTTTAATTTCAGATACTACAGGGTTGAATTCCACAATTTGATAAATTACTTTTTAATTATATAAAAGAAGTTTTGCACTATTATTTATTGAACAAAGCCATACTGCGTACGTTACTAATTTGAAGTTATGGATTAGATGAAGATTCGTTTAGATTTGCAGTGTTATTCGGTTCGTCCATCGGTTCGACAATTATTTTCGTGTTTGACGTTTCAGCGTTTTGCGTTTTAATATCGTCCATACTGCCTCCTATACCTTACGTAGTTTGGCATTACTCTAGGCTTCGACGTCGACACGGGTCTTTTAATTGTGTTGTTGTATAGATAACACTGTTATTAACATCTGACAGAGATTTAAAGAAAATCTATAAACAGTGAAGGATGAACCACCTTAAGTCAAATGAGTAATATTCGTTGCTCGTTCTGAAGGTGTGGTTCTACGTGAGGTTTTCAGTGGCTCGAATGTAAACATTATAAAAACAAAATAGTACATTCTACTAAATGGTGTGCTAGAATGATATTTGTTCCACTACAATTTTTAGTCAAGGACCATGCAATTTATACAATAATCCTAGAGAAACTAAATTTTACACGAAACTTTCAGCCAGCCTGTATGTCTTTTTTGGATTATTAAAATATGTTCTTGGCAACATTTCAGACTACGTGTTATTGCATTAACTTTTTTTAATTTCAGATACTGCACGGGTCGAATTCCACAATTTGATAAATCTTTGTTAACGATTTGAAGGGTTTTTTGCATCATTCTTTATTGTACCAAGCTATACCACGTACGTTGGCGATATGAAGTTATGGGTTAGATGAAAATATATTTATATTTACAATGTAAATCAGCTCGTCCATCGGTTCGAGCGTTATTCTCGTGTTTGACGCTTCTACGTTTCATGTTTTAATTTCGTCAAAAATATCTACTATTTATAAATATAAATATGATGGAACTAGACATTTTTTACCTTCAGATACTACACGGATTAAATTCCACAATCTGATAAATTTTTTTAAAATGAATAAAGGAAGTTTTGCACTATTATTTATTATATATTGTATAAAGCACGTACGTTACTGATTTAAAGTTATGGATTAGATGAAAATTCGCTTAGATTTGCAGTGTCAATTGGCGCGTCCATCGGTTAGACAATTACTTTCGTGTTTGACGTTTTAGCGTTTGGCGTTTTAATATCGTCCATATTGCCTCCTATAACTTACCTAGTTTGATATTACTCTAGGAATCGGGTCTTTTAATTTTGTAGGTGTACAGTAACAGTTAGTAACATGTGATAGAATTTAACAGAAAATCTATAAACAGTGAACGATGAACCACTTTCAGTCAAAAGAGTAATACTTGTTTCTTATTCTTAAGGTGTGTTTCTACGTGAGGTTTGCAGTGGCGCGATATTACCATCCATTCGCGAGCAAACCTACGTGATAGATCCTTCTGAATAATTAAATGGTTGTCTGCTGTGGCTTTTCCTGAATCGCTTTGAGACTTGTAAAACCAATTTTAAATTAATGTTAGTTTCTTAGCTTTTAAAAAATTTGTAGATTAACTGGTAACATATACAATAAAGTTACGGCGTCTAATAAAAAAAAATCTAAGAAATGTTGGTAACAACTAGAAAAAAAACCATATTTATCCATGTCTAGTGTCCAATAAAATATTATTCAACCAATTTATTTAAAAAATGTTTGTTCAAACATCGTGGAATTATTAACATTTTTTGTTATTATAATATTTTATGATTTAGGCATATTCAAATAAACATTAATTTAATGTTAAACGTCCCCGTGTGCTAAGCTTAAAATAATAATTAGAGCGCGACCCTGCAATATACCCTGGATATTTAAATAAGGTCCCTTTTTTAATTTAGATTAAATTCATTCTCATATTGACTCAAGAATTTTGTCTTCGTTAATGTTTCGGAAAGGAAAAAACTGGAGTGACGGGAATAATTATGATCATATTGTGCGAAAATTGCTTTTTTTTGCATTTATACACTTGTTTTATCTAAAGAGAAAAGTAAATTGTGCAGAGTCCAATTTAAAACTTAAATGAATGTTGAGAGGAAAAAAGACTTGTTTCTGTAATTAACATTTGTTTAGTCAACGCTTAGCTTCCATTACAAAATGTTAAATATTTAAAAATTTACTTTATAAATTAAACTTTACCAATTAAGGGACCTTCGGCTTTATTTAGAAAATGAGTTGGGAAGTTTTCAAATATTTTTTTATTTGTTTCATTTTAAACGACTTTTATAAATTTCACAGTTCAGAAGACTCGCAGGGAAAATGAACAATTAAACATAATAAAAAACGGAGACGATTTCATTGTTTGTTGCTTTACTGTTTTTTTTTATATCAAAAAGTTTCGTTCAGTATCTAAAGGATTACGTACTTTGACTCGTTGCAAAGTGGGACATAGCGTCCCTGCAGACCTCTTCACTTTTCAAAGCGGATATAAATTTCAGAAATTAAATCTTCAGCTTCTTTAAACTTTCTCGGTGAAGTGAGGATAAACCGGAGATGAGAAACTGATTTCTCGAAGCGCATTTACATAGTTTTACATTATTAAGACCGAGGAAATTTTTAGCAACTGAAAACTGAAATACACCCACTGGACTTCGATTGTATTAAATATTTACATGAACCGTAGGACATACTTCCGGAGAACTGTCAGATTTAATTAATTCCTTAGCCCTAATTATTGCATTTTTCAAACAAATCCTATTTATTTGTTTTTAGTTATGCATTTTTCAACTCTGTTGATTAATAAAGTGAAAGTGGCGTGTTGAAAATTTCTCAGTGACTTTCTATAGAGAATGGGGAACGATATTACGAGCAAATTATCGGATAAGGAAACCGCTTAAGTACTTAGTTGCACTCATCTGTCAACTTGAGATTTGTAATTAAATCAACATCATTGATTTTCCTTGAATTTCAGCAGTGGACTGCTCTTTAGTCACAAATTGAACCATGATTGCGCCTACTTTTTAACAACAAAGTCAATTCAAAAGAAGAAACTTATAATCTCAAATGAGTTGAATTCTTTTAAGTGTGAAAGTATTACTGAAAACGAATAGCCTAAAAGGTACCCCTTAAAATACTCAACGTTTTAGTAAAAAATTTATTAAAATCGATGTAGGATTTTTCGAGATTAGCTCAGACAAAAAATCAGTCGACAGACAGACAGACACTTGGTAATTTTATTAATATTGATAAAATAATAAACATCTCGAAACTTTGAAGGTTAACCTGGAGTATGCAACCCAGACTACAGTGTGCACCCCTTTAAGCGTGTATAGGGAACTATGCACAGCCGAACTACCAATAGTTGAACCACAAACGTTTAGCAAAGCGGTTGCCCTCTAGCATAGTCTCAGAAGACTAAATTCTATTAACCTGAAGCTCCAGATTCTTCAGTTACCTTTTAGGCGAAGAAATAAATAAAAATGGCTTCGTACAGACGATACAGGGAACATCTAAATGTTCAATTTGATTAGGAATAAACTTAAATTTCATTTTTAGCAAATTCAGCTGCTGTTGTATCAAATCATCGAACAGAAAAAGGGCCTTATTCCAAGTTCTAACAAATCGAAAATTTATTGATGCATGCGTAAAAGCAGTCTCCTATTTCCGCACAGTAAGAGGCAGATGCCCCCACTTCAGTCAACAAGATAGTTATTTTTGATTCTAAAAAAAGAAATCACGGAAACGTATTCATTTTAAAAGTGTTTACTTATGAGAAAACTGACTGAACGTATTTTTATTTGTCCACTCCTGCTCCTCCTGTTTGCATAAAAGCTGCCTCATACGAACGTCGGGTATTTACTGAAAAACTGAAAAGAGAAAAGTCAACGTAACGGTTCAAGTATTTTCAATATATTTATCAATTACATATAGAAATCCCGCTTATGTAACGAAGGCAATCTGACGAAGCGATACACCTCAAAATTACCCTAAAGATATCCAATATTTTTCCCATCTGAAAAATTTAAATATCAAAAGCAACGTAAAGTTGTAGATTTAATCGCAATAATTTCGCTTTATGCGCTTAAAGGATTCAATTCTGCAGAAATCTGTCGGCTTTCGAACTTAAAGACGCAAATACATTCAGAAAAAAAGAATAAAAATAGAATCATAGAAACTTAAACATGAAAGGAACAAATATAAAGTTCGCAGAGGTGAATTCGATTTTCGAGTGAAATAATCGTACTTGCGACAACGAGATGACAGACAAGGGTAAGCGCCCAATTGAAGTAAATATACGTATCTGCACGGTGAAATATACAACTTGAGAGATTGTAAAGAATAAAAGATTATTTCAGTTTCACATGTCTCTGGCTTTGAGCAGGGTACATGGCTTTCATCCTACTATTTTCTACCTTTTCAACAAATCAACAACTCTTGTTTCGTCTCAACATGTCGTCTCTGTCTCATAAAACGATATTACTAGAGAATGGCAAAATACGTTTTTATGATGTTTGGGCCAACAATAGACTTCAATTTTTAGGCAACCCACCCGATATATTTCAACATTTATCAGATTCAAAGTTTGGAAACCATCGGGATCATATCAGATCCCGTCAATTTCGCCCCAAATTGAGATTTAATAATCTCTTTGGTTTCCAAACTTCGAATGTGATAGATATTTAAATGTATTGTCTGTGCATTAGAATCAAGTCTCTGGACTTTTCCAAAGAGCGATCGCTTGCTAAGCGTTTGTGGTTCAACCACCTAGTTCGACCACCTATGATCCACTACTCACGTTTGGAGGGCTACTGCAGTCTAGGTTGCTTTATATTTGCATCAAAATCAAATTAGTGAACCTGAATTAAAAAGAAAACTGCTGTTGAAAATACCAAATTGTTAACCAGTTACTGGCGCCATCTTTTGAACATGTATTGTCTTTGCGTGTTTTTCTTACATCAGTGTTCTCTTTTAATATAAAAACCTCTATAAGGATTATAGGGTCACATTGTCTTTGTATTTATTTTCCGCATCGACAATCTTTGTTCAAATATACACACTAAAATTGAAGTGTCCGTCTGCTTGTTGTTTTAAAATAACTGTCCTTTTATAAGCTTCCAAACTTCGAATGTGATAGATATTTAAATGTATTGTCTGTGCATTAGAATCAAGTCTCTGGACTTTTCCAAAGAGCGATCGCTTGCTAAGCGTTTGTGGTTCAACCACCTAGTTCGACCACCTATGATCCACTACACACGTTTGGAGGGCTACTGCAGCCTAGGTTGCTTTATATTTGCATCAAAATCAAATTAGTGAACCTGAATTAAAAAGAAAACTGCTGTTGAAAATACCAAATTGTTAACCAGTTACTGGCGCCATCTTTTGAACATGTATTGTCTTTGTGTGTTTTTCTTACATCATTGTTCTCTTTTAATATAAAAACCTCTATAAGGATTATAGGGTCACATTGTCTTTGTATTTATTTTCCGCATCGACAATCTTTGTTCAAATATACACACTAAAATTGAAGTGTCCGTCTGCTTGTTGTTTTAAAATAACTGTCCTTTTATAAGCTTCCAAACTTCGAATGTGATAGATATTTAAATGTATTGTCTGTGCATTAGAATCAAGTCTCTGGGCTTTTCCAAAGAGTGATCGCTTGCTAAGCGTTTGTGGTTCAACCACCTAGTTCGACCACCTATGATCCACTACACACGTTTGGAGGGCTACTGCAGCCTAGGTTGCTTTATATTTGCATCAAAATCAAATTAGTGAACCTGAATTAAAAAGAAAACTGCTGTTGAAAATACCAAATTGTTAACCAGTTACTGGCGCCATCGTTTGAACATGTATTGTCTTTACGTGTTTTTTTACGTCAGTGTTCTCTTTTAATACAAAAACCTCTATAAGGATTATAGGGTTACATTGTCCTTGTATTTATTTTCCGCATCGACAATCTTTGTTCAAATATACACACTAAAATTGAAGTGTCCGTCTGCTTGTTGTTTTAAAATAACTGTCTTTTTATAAGCTTCCAAACTTCGAATGTGATAGATATTTAAATGTATTGTCTGTGCATTAGAATCAAGTCTCTGGACTTTTCCAAAGAGCGATCGCTTGCTAAGCGTTTGTGGTTCAACCACCTAGTTCGACCACCTGTGATCCACTACACACGTTTGGAGGGCTACTGCAGCCTAGGTTGCTTTATATTTGCATCAAAATCAAATTAGTGAACCTGAATTAAAAAGAAAACTGCTGTTGAAAATATCAAATTGTTAACCAGTTACTGGCGCCATCGTTTGAACATGTATTGTCTTTACGTGTTTTTTTACGTCAGTGTTCTCTTTTAATATAAAAACCTCTATAAGGATTATAGGGTCACATTGTCTTTGTATTTATTTTCCGCATCGACAATCTTTGTTCAAATATACACACTAAAATTGAAGTGTCCGTCTGCTTGTTGTTTTAAAATAACTGTCTTTTTATAAGCTTCCAAACTTCGAATGTGATAGATATTTAAATGTATTGTCTGTGCATTAGAATCAAGTCTCTGGACTTTTCCAAAGAGCGATCGCTTGCTAAGCGTTTGTGGCTCAACCACTTAGTTCGACCACCTATGATCCACTACACACGTTTGGAGGGCTACTGCAGTCTAGGTTGCTTTATATTTGCATCAAAATCAAATTAGTGAACCTGAATTAAACAAAAAGAAAATTGCTGTTGAAAATACCAAATTGTTAACCAGTTGGTGGCGCCATCTTTTGAACATGTATTGTCTTTGTGTGTTTTTCTTACATCAGTGTTCTCTTTTAATATAAAAACCTCTATAAGGATTATAGGGTCACATTGTCTTTGTATTTATTTTCCGCATCGACAATCTTTGTTCAAATATACACACTAAAATTGAAGTGTCCGTCTGCTTGTTATTTTAAAATAACTGTCTTTTTATAAGCTATAAGGTTATTTACGCGATATAAAACCTTGGTTTTGTTTGGAATAGTTCTCTGCTTATTTGTCCGAGCTAACCCCTGGAAAAACCAAACCGTTTTCGATCCGACATTGACTAGAAAAACTATTTTCTTATGTCAATTGAGGCATTTTTTTCACTGGATTACGTCTACTAACCCTTATCCTTTTCCTTCTCATTATTTAACTTATTGTTTTAATACTTAATTATTGTTTTATTCTTCATGATAGACTCTTAATGGTCGGAAACATTCTGTTTGTTAATTTTATTTAACATTTCTTCGACCCAATTTGAAAATATTTAAATTTATTAAATATTTAAATATTTCCAAACTGGGTCGCAGAAATGTTCAATAATATTAACAAACTTATCGTCTTAATAAAATCAGTTTCGGCATAGTATTATCAACGTGAAAGGCGTCGCTAGATAATGCGACAGCTGCGACAGAATACGTTACTCAAGAACGTCTTTATCGTATTGGAAAATTTTTTTTTGTAAAATGTCTGTATGCACGAAAGATAAAAACATGCAAATAATAGTTAAATCATGATATTTTGATCTAAGAAGCGCCAAAGTAGTCATTTTTTTGCATAAAAATCGATCGATATCGAATTACAGAAAAAAGTTAATTTTAAATTGTGGACACTGCGGGATATTTTGAATAAAAATGTTTGCAAGCGTTATAGGTGGCTAATACTCGAGATATTTTCCGAGGAGGATTAACCATTGCATGCAAACGTCTTGAGTATTGTAAATTTATGAGGAAAACAGGTAATGCCGTTAGAAAATTTTTAATCAAGTGTCGTTCACGGACGCAATCACCTTTCTTTTTAGGCGCAACAACCGTCAAATAGTTGGCTATTAGTCTAAGGGTGCGTTTAGATTAGACACTTTATTGCGTACATTTCTCTCTAACATAAGTGTCAAATATCCTGGGAGAAGCTATCCAAGACTTATCTGGACAGCTGATAGGAGATTTTCTCTCAGGATAGTCGACACTTATATTCAAGTGTCTAAATAGACATAGGGACATTCCAAGACTTATCTACATAGCTGGGAGGAGATAGCTTCTCTCAGAATAGTTGACACTTATATTCAAGTGTCTATAATAGAAATACGGTGCCTTACACAAGACACTTTATTTCGTACATTTTTCTCTGACATAAAATGCAGTTTCTCTCTGACATAACCCAGTCAGTCCTGAGAGAAGCTATCCAAGACTTATCTACACAGCTGGGAGGAGATAGCTTCTCTTAGGATAGTTGACGCTTATATTCAAGTGTTTAAATAGACATTAGAGAAATTCCTTACGGTGCGTTTACACTAGACACTTTATTTCGTACATTTTTCTCTGACATAAAATACAGTTTCTCTCTGACATAAGTCAGTCAGTTCTGAGAAAAGCTATCCAAGACTTATCTATATAGCTGGGAGAAGATATCTTCTCTCAGGACAGTTGACACTTATATTCAAGTGTCTAAATAGAATAGGGAAATTCCCTATGGTGCGTCTACACTAAACACTTTAATCTGTACATTTCTTTCTAACATAAAATATATTTTCTCTCTGACATAGATCAGTCAGTCCTGAGAGAAGCTACTCAAAACTTATCCGGGAGGAGATAGCTTCTCTCAGGATAGTTGACACTTATTTTGAAGTGTCTAAATAGACATAGAGAAATTCCTTACGGTGCGTTTACACTAGACACTTTAATCCGTACATTTCCCTCTGACAAAAAATATGTTTTCTCTCTGACATAAGTCAGTCAGTCCTGAGAGAAGCTATCCAAGACTTATCTACACAGCTGGGAGGAGATAGCTTCTCTTAGGATAGTTGATACTTATATTCAAGTGTCTAAATAGACATAGAGACACTCCTTACGGTACCTTTACACAAGACACTTTATTTCGTACATTTTTCTCTGACATAAAATGCAGTTTCTCTCTGACAGAAGTCAGTCAGTCCTAAGGGAAGCTATCCAAGACTTATCTACACAGCAGGGAGGAGATAGCTTCTCTTAGGAAGTTGACACTTATTTTCAAGTGTCTAAATAGACATAGGGAAATTTCTTACGATGTGTTTACACTAGACACTTTATTCCGTACATTTTTCTCTGACATAAAATGTAGCTTCTCTCTGACAGAAGTCAGTCAGTCCTGAGAGAAGCTATCCAAGACTTATCTACACAGCTGGGAGGAGATAGCTTCTCTTAGGATAGTTGACACTTATATTCAAGTGTCTAAATAGACATAGGGAAATTTCTTACGATGTGTTTACACTAGACACTTTATTCCGTATATTTTTCTCTGACATAAAATGTAGCTTCTCTCTGACAGAAGTCAGTCAGTCCTGAGAGAAGCTATCCAAGACTTATCTACACAGCAGGGAGGAGATAGCTTCTCTTAGGAAGTTGACACTTATTTTCAAGTGTCTAAATAGACATAGGAAATTCCTTACGATGCGTTTACACTAGACACTTTATTCCGTACATTTCCCTCTGACATAAAATATATTTCTCTGACATAAGTCAGTCAGTTCTGAGAGAAGCTATCCAAGACTTATCTACACAGCTGGGAGGAGATAGCTTCTCTTAGGAAGTTGACACTTATTTTCAAGTGTCTAAATAGACATAGGGAAATTTCTTACGATGTGTTTACACTAGACACTTTATTCCGTACATTTTTCTCTGACATAAAATGTAGCTTCTCTCTGACAGAAGTCAGTCAGTCCTGAGAGAAGCTATCCAAGACTTATCTACACAGCAGGGAGGAGATAGCTTCTCTTAGGATAGTTGACACTTATATTCAAGTGTCTAAATAGACATAGGAAAATTCCTTACGATGCGTTTACACTAGACACTTTATTCCGTACATTTCTCTCTCTGACATAAAATCTATTTACTGACATAAGTCAGTCAGTTCTGAGAGAAGCTATCCAAGACTTATCTATATAGCTGGGAGAAGATAGCTTCTCTCAGGACAGTTCACACTTACATTCAAGTGTCTAAGTAGAATAGGGAAATTCCTTACAGTGCGTTTACACTAAACACTTTATTCTGTACATTTCTCTCTGACATAAAATATATTTTCTTTCTGACATAGGTCATTCAGCCCTGAGAGAAGCTATCCAAAACTTATCTACACAGTTGGGAGGAGATAGCTTCTCTCAGGATAGTTAACTCTTATATTCAAGTGTCTAAATAGACATAGGGAAATTCCTTACGGTACGTTTACCCTAGACACTTTATTTCGTACATTTCTCTGTGACATAAAATATATTTTTCTTCTGACATAAGTCAGTCAGTCCTGAGAGAAGCTATCCCAGACTTATCTACACAGCTGGGAGGAAATAGCTTCTTTCAGGACAGTTGACACCTATATTTAAGTGTCTAAATAGAATAGGGAAACTCTTTACAGTGCGTTTACACTAGACACTTATTCCATACATTTCTCTCTCTGACATAAAATATATTTTCTCTCTGACATAGGTCAGTCAGTTCTGAGAGAAGCTATCCAAGACTTATCTACACAGCTGGGAGGAGATAGATTTTCTCAGGATAGTTGACACTTATATTCAAGTGTCTAAATAGACATAGAAAAATTCCTTACGATGCATTTACACTGGACACTTAATTCCGTACATTTCTCTCTGACATAAAATATATTTTCTCTCTTACATAAGTCAGTCAGTCCTGAGAGAAGCTGTCGAAGACTTATCTACACAGCTGGAACGAGATAGCTACTCTCAGGATAGTTGACACTTATATTTAAGTGTCTAAATAGGCATAGGGAAATTCCTTACGGTGCCTTTACACTAGACACTTTATTCCGTACATTTCCCTCTAACATAAAATATATTTTTTTTCTGACATAAGTCAGTCAGTCCTGAGAGAAGCTATCCAATCCTTATCTACACAGCTGGGAGGAGATAACTGCTTTCAGGATAGTTGACCCTTATATTCAAGTGTCTAAATAGACATAGGGAAATTTCTTACGGTGCGTTTACACTAGATACTTTAGTCCATACATTTCTCTCTCTGACATAAAATTTATTTTCTCTCTGACATAAGTCAGTCAGTCCGGAGTTCGAAAATTTTGCTATTTTTTCAAATTCTTGAATTTTTTAAAAATGTAAACTTTGTTTTGAACATTTTCGACTCTTTTTTGAAGCTTTGACTTTTATGTAGGAAATTGGAATTTTATTTAAAAAATTCAATAAGAAATTCGAGAACTTAAAAAAATATTGAAATTTTCAAACTAATTCGAATTATTTTAAACAACCCAAAATAAAAAAAAACGCCCAAAAGTCCAAAAAATAAGACAAAATTTTGAAAACATGTAGAGATTTAAAAATAAATTGAAATATTTTTAGTACAAATTTTGAAATTTTCGAAAAGTCCGAAGAAAAGCCAAAATTATCAAAAAAGTCAAAATTTTCAAGTCAAAATTTTCAAAAGTAAAAATTTTCAAAAGTAAAAATTTTCAAAAGGAAAAATTTTCAAAATTCAGTATTTTTAAAAGTCAAAATTTTGAATGATTAAAATTACAAATAAGTTGAAATTTTGAAAAGGTCAAACATTTTGAAGTCAAATTTGTCGAAAAACATTCGAAATTTTGAAAATGGTCGAAAATTTCATAAACTTAAAATTTCGAAAAGAATTTGTGGTTTTCAAAAGGAGTCGACATTTTCAAAAAATTCGCCAAATTGAAAAAATATCGAAATTTTCAAATTCGAAATTTATACAAAAACCCAAAATCTTGAAAAGCAGCCCAAAACTTTAAAAATAGGACAAAACTTTGAAAAAAGTCGAGATTTAAAAATAAATTGAATAATTTTCAGTACAATTTTCGAAAAGTTTAAATACCGAAGAAAAGCTAAAATTATCAGAAAATTCAAAATTTTTAATAGCCCAAATTTTCAAAAATTTATAAAAGATAAAATATGTTAATTGAAATTTTAGTAAAATACTGAAAATTAAAACAATATTGAAATTAAAAGAAATAAGGAAAAATGTTAAAGCAAAATGTGGGCAATAAAAATTTTGAATTTACAATGACACAACTGAAGCATCCAAGTGTTTATCTGTCTGTCGATTGGTCTTTGTCCGGGCTAATCTCGAAAAGTGCTGAAAGATTTTAATAAAACCTTTACTAAAATGTTTGTTATTTTTAGGGGTTCCTTTTATACTTTTTTTTAACGATATTGTATAATGTTTGGTAATTTTAGGGGTTCCCTTTAGACTATTTTTTTACGTTATTGCATACAAATGTCAGTTCAAGTCCTGTTGCACTGTACTTCTAGTTGTATGTAGTTTCTTTTAACAAATAAAAATTAGAATTTGTAGCAATAAAATTGAAACGTCTGAGTGTCTGTCTGTCAATTGGTTTTTTGTCCGGGCTAATCTTGAAAACTGCTGAATTGATTTTAACGAAAAATGTGGGGTATTTTTAGGGGTATCTTTTAGACTATTTTTATGCGTTACTTCATTATAAACTGTCGAAATTCTTTCGTATTTTTGGTTAAATCTGGTTTCCTTTAACAAGTAAAAATCAGAATCTATAATGATAAAATTGAAGCCTCCAAGTATTTATCTGTCTGTCGATTGGTCTTTGTCCGGGCTAATCTCGAAAAGTGCTGAAACGATTTTGATAAAACTTTTACTAAAATGTTTGTTATTTTTAGGGGTTCCTTTTATACTTTTTTTTTTAACGATATTGCATAATGTTTGGTATTTTTAGGGGTTCCCTTAAGACTATTTTTTACGTTATTGCATACAAATGTCAGTTCCAAGTCCTGTTGCACCGTACTTCTAGTTGTATGTAGTTTCTTTTAACAAATAAAAATTAGAATCTATAGCAATAAAATCGAAAAGTTTAAGTGTCTGTCTGTCGATTGGCTTTTTGTCCGGGCTAATCTTGAAAACTGCTGAATTGATTTTAACGAAACTTTTACTAAAATGTGGGGTATTTTTAGGGGTATTTTTTAGACTACTTTTATGCGTTACTTCATTATGAAATGTCGAAATTCTTTCGTATTTTTGGTTAAATCTGGTTTCCTTTAACAAGTAAAAATCAGAATCTATAATGATAAAATTGAAGCGTCCAAGTATTTATCTGTCTGTCGATTGGTCTTTGTCCGGGCTAATCTCGAAAAGTGCTGAAACGATTTTAATAAAACTTTTACTAAAATGTTTGTTATTTTTAGGGGTTCCTTTTATACTTTTTTTAACGATATTGCATAATGTTTGGTATTTTTAGGGGTTCCCTTTAGACTATTTTTTTACGTTATTGCATACAAATGTCAGTTCAAGTCCTGTTGCACCGTACTTCTAGTTGTATGTAGTTTCTTTTAACAAATAAAAATTAGAATCTATAGCAATAAAATCGAAAAGTTTAAGTGTCTGTCTGTCGATTGGTTTTTTGTCCGGGCTAATCTTGAAAACTGCTGAATTGATTTTAACGAAACTTTTACTAAAATGTGGGGTATTTTTAGGGGTATTTTTTAGACTATTTTTATGCGTTACTTCGTTATGAAATGTCGAAATTCTTTCGTATTTTTGGTTAAATCTGGTTTCCTTTAACAGATAAGAATCATAATCTATAATGATCAAATCAGATTGAAGGCTTCAAGTATCTGTTTGTCTGTCGATTGGTTTTTGATTGTCTGAACTAATCTCGAAAACTGCTGAATCTTTTGGAACTTTTACTTAAGTGTTGGGTATTTTTGGGAATTTTGTTTAGACTATTTTTCTACATTACTACATTATGAAATGTACGAAATTCTTTCGTACTTCTGGTTATATCTGGTTTCTTTTAACAAATACTTATCAAACAACATTATGTGATTTGTGTATTTGAATAATTTTAACACAAATAAGAGAGGTGGAACGGACTGGTCCTTGGTTATCTTCCAAAATTGAAATACAACTTTTGTCCCCTGAAACTAAGAAAGAATAAAAAACACAACAAAGCTTGCTTTAACGCGTTTCGACAGTCAAGCTCTCCTCTTCAGAGAGTATCTCTCTCTCTCTCTCTCTCTCTCTCTCTCTCTCTCTCTCTCTCTCTCTCTCTCTCTGTCTCTCTCTCTCTCTCTCTCTCTCTCTCTCTCTCTCTGTCTGTCTCTCTCTCTCTCTCTCTCTCTCTCTCTCTCTCTCTCTCTCTCTCTCTCTTTGTTGTGTTTTTTAATCTTTCTCGGTTTCAGGGGACAAGCTTTGTATTTCAATAAAATGGGAGAGTTAGGGGCCCCTTAATCATCTCGGTTTTTATTTATAAGATCGTTTGAAATAATTTGGTCATGCCAAGTCAATTAGTAGTATTGAGCTGATATTTTTAACCCTTACTGTGCAGAATTCTTCCATATTCATATATTTTTATATTTCTTGTTGTATTTATTGTTAGTAATTGGTTATCAACTACAAGGCTTTAAAATAAGTACATCACATTCAAAAAATCTTGTCATATGTCAGCGTAAAGGGAAAGATTTCAGAAAACCTACTGTGGAGCTATGGTGTTATATGCAACCATTTCACGTTCATCACATATTCGAATCGTTATTTTGACGCAGAGAACAATGTTTCAACGGCGTGCTGTTTATTTCGGTTTAAGCTTTTTTGTGCCTCTGGAATTGGGGATCTTCCATTAGGCAGTTTGTTTAAAAAGTTTACTTTACAACGCCGTTTATCAGAAAACATGAAAAAACACCCGACTTAATTGGTAGTACACGGTTTTATGGCGAGCTTATGTCTCTATTATTTGCTGAATGGACCGCTTTATGATGCAGAGGAATAATTAACCTAGGTGTTTATTTGGTGGGCGAAAATGCTCTTTAAATGGTCGGTAATTAAACAGGATATTTTAGAAAATGTTATATAGAAAGTCGAGGACAACTGAGGTTTTAATTTGATTAATAATTGAGCTAATTTTATGATAAATCACTTCTGTCAATTTTTGTTATGATTTTTCAGTTGGAATTAATCTAACGAGTAATTTATCCTAGTAGTTTGTTGCAATATAATAATAATATTATATAATAAACATGTTCATATAAGGTTAGGTTATGTGACTATATCAATTTGGTCTCCTGATGGAGTTGTAAAGGAAAGAAAGGTAAGATAAGTTGACAGAAGGTCTCTTCTGACTTCACGCTAGTGTCGCTGTTCACATTATAGTGTACGCAGCGTCATGTAGCTTGGAGGAAATAAACTATCAACCATATAGCCCTGATCAGACTCCGAGCGACTGTTAGGTTTAGTAATTTGGAAGAAAAAAATCGAAGGACGAAATATCACTTCAAGGTGACATGGATGAACGTTTTGAGAGCAAATCAGGAAATCTGTTCTCTTGTGTAGTCATCATCAATTTTTGTATGTCACAAGATGGCATTTTTAAAATAGAAATTGGTCTGATCCAGCGATTTACTCTAAATTGTTGAATAACATTATTGTAAACTTTGTTTCTAACAAAGGGTAGCACTAGTATGCCTTTAAAGCACTGCAAGTGGGATGTGGAAACAAGGATGGATGGCGATGAACCGTCTTCTTAAAGAAGGATAGCTTGAGGAAAGTTTCTTTCGGTAACGAGTTCCATAGTTTGGAAGTTCTATAGAAAAAAAGTCTCCGTAGACAGACACTGTGTCAAGCTGGACTGCACAAGAATTTGCTGTCTCAGACTATCTTGTATGCCTCAAAAATCTTGCCCTTGGGGGATCAATCATATTAGTTCCTGGGAGCATCTTCCATGATAGCACTTGTAGAAAAGAGACAAGTTACTAACCATCCAACTGTGCTCTAGTGTTTCGAGAGAATCAATCAAACTCTCGTTATTAATTAGGCAAATTATTCCTCTCAAAATTGAATCCAAAAGCTGTGGGGCTGAACTCCAAACATGAGAACAGTATTGGCTAGTGTTGGCCTAACTTAAGCTTTGTATAGTGTCAATAGCTGATGAGATGTGAAGTACTTTTTAGCTCTAAAGAGAAAGCCTAGCTTCTGACAGACGGATTTGGCTACATGATCATCTCAAGAGAAGTCAGTGCTTTCTAGTCTCTGGTGCTCGCATTCACTCCTAGTATAGACAGACTAGGTCCCATTGGGAGGGTTTTACTGTCCATTAGTATGTTTGTGGCATTATCCCTTGATGTTTTCTTAGAAAAATCCGCGGCCTGAGTTGTTAAGGCACTGAAGTCGACCGATTTTTCTTACCCCATTGCAGAATAATTTCAAGATCCCGATGAATCATCTGTATTTGCTGTTCTCTTAGTCGAACTGAAGCAGCGATGGTTTGTCGGAGAAAAAAGATGACACAAGACTACTATCATCTACTAAGCTATATATAAGACTGGAAGTTAAAGCTAAGTATGACAGAAACAGAGTAGGAGACAAGACAGACCCCTGAGGTACCCCTGCATTAATCTCAAATGTCTCAGATGAGATGCCATCGATGACCATTGGAATGTTTCTTACATTAAACCCTTGATGTTTTCTTAGGGAAAACCGCGGCATGAGTTGTTAAAGCGTTGAAGTCGACCAGATTTTTCTTACCCCATTTCAGAACAATTTCGAGATTCCCATGAATCATCTGTATCTGCTGTTCCCTTAGTCGATTTGAAGCAGCAACGGATAATGGTTTGTCGGAGAAAAAAGATGACCCAAGTCTACTATCATCTGCGCAGCTGTCTATGCGATTGGAAGCTGAAGCTAAAAGATCGTTTATGTGTAACAGAAACAGAGTAGGAAACAGGACAGACCCCTGAGGCACCCCTACATTAATCATAAATGTCTCGGATGAGATGCCATCGACGACGACCTGCAGAAATCTGTCAGCGAGAAAAATGGATATCAAATTCATATTTAAAATCTGGCAAATTATCATCACCAAACCAATAGCATGTTGGTAACGTGATGGTGATGAGAAAACATAATATTTCATTCTATCAAAAAACGTAAGTAATTTTTCACTTTAAAAAACAGGTTAATGTATTAAATCGAAAAATTATAACTTTAGCAGGTTCAACATTATGTATAAAGTAAAAATATGTCTCCTAAGCAATCCCAAAAAATATTAGGGTCGACTGAGAATTTAGGCTGCGATACACTTTCCATAAAGCAGATTTCTCCATGTGAAAGTCGCGCTAAAGATAATTCCCGTCCAAAAAGTGTAAAGGTGAAAGGAGGGTGTCAACGCCTCTCTCGCGAAAGGTTTCCATGGACCGGAAGTAGCTACAATGAATATTTATATTTCCCCCTGCAGCACCTTATAATGTGCTCGGATGTCGCGCTTCTTGCTCGCAATGAAATTTTATGGAACGCTAGAATTAATCTCCATAACTCTAGCGCAACTACCAAAACGCTGTTTAAAACCTTAACAAAGACAGGTTATACGAACTATATATCGCCTGAATATCATATCATATGCGAGAGATGAAAAGTCCCTCTTTTTTTTTCGTGATCAAGTTTCAATTGAATATTCTACGGAGTAATTACTTTCAAAGATGCAACTATATGTCTAAAATGTATCACAGTTCATAGTTTAAACCAGTGGGTTGCTACCAGGCACGAAAGTAAAATACGAGTTCGATCCTATTCAGAAAATTTATGACAAGTGCCTGTTGTAACCTTATAAGTAGTGTTGGGCTATTATGAGAAGTAGAATCGAAATATTTCGATTATGGCCGTATAATCGACCATTCGATGATTGCAAATTACAAGCTGAATGATGTTTCATATTCCAAATATTCCATTCAATAGCGCGACATCACTCTATCCAACGACTGAGAGAACGATTATTTCGATTATGAGTGATATTCCATATTTCAAAGTGTCCGAAAAGTGAGACAACGCAACTGCGCATTTTCACGAGTGTTGGAATAATCGAACGATTTTCAGAATCGAATACATTGAATTCGAATACTTTTGAGAATCGAATAAGTATTCGAATACAAAGAATCGAATTATGGGATAATAAAATACCTACAAGAAAAATTGTCTCGGCGGCCTATTCGAGGTATGTGGTGGCGAGATATGACTTTCGATTTCACTACTTCCGTACCTATGCCCATAATTGGTAATTTCCTAATTGAATGTATATAAATTTTTTAATATAAATAAATCTTGAAGCTTTAGAATTCACATACGTATCTTTAACTTTGATTGGATTCGCATATTGGCACTGTATTTCCAAATATTGCTAAATTTCATTATTAAAATTGAGAGCCAGATTTTAAAAAGTACTTAAGCATTTCGTTATTTAATAATTTTATGAGAAGAATGAAGCAATAATTTAAAAATTAGATACATTTCGAATGCAGGAGTGTGCAAGCATAATGCGTAACCAACCATCCCGAATAAAAATGATATCGAATCAGTGGCGGCTAGTAGCTAAAACTGGAGGGGGTGCTGCGACGGCGTTTGGGTGTTAAAATTGGGTAAAAGTAAATTAGTTCAGAAAATTAATAACAAATCAGCTCTGTTGCTTCTCAATGAACCTCCAATAGAAACCTCAACTTTAGGAAAAACGGCAAAATTCGGACAAAAATTGGAATTTTGCGATTAAATAATGAATTTTATCAGTTTTTTAGAAACTTTCCTGAGCTTGAAATATGTTTTTTTTAAATGCATATTTTTTTTCTTTTTAAACATAAACTTTTTAAAAAAAATGTCGAATTAAAACTCAAAATTAAGAAATAGGATCTGTTTTTAAAATTGTTCGAAGTTTTGAGACGAATTTCGAATAATCATTTGCAGTTCAATTACAAATACATTCCCAAAATGTGAATTTTAATCACAATCGACTTCACGCTGAAATATTTGATCTTTGAAGTTTCTCTGGGAACTTCAAAATTGCTAGAAAAAATTTAAATTAGAACATTAAATTGTCAATTAATTTAATATTTTGACTATTTTTAATTTCGAAATTTCGACTTTTCTGGAAATGTTGACTCATTTTTCAAAATTTCAATAAATCCTACTTAAAAAGTTGAAATTTTGAGAATATTTCTGACAATTAATTTATTCCTTATTATTTATTATTTTTTTGAAAAATTTTATAAACCAATAAAAAATTTCTAGAAATGTTGTCTGCTTTTTCTCCAAATTTTGAGCTTAATCTTTAAATTTCAATATATTTTAACGAAATTTGAAGGACTTGACAATTTCAAGAATAAATTTAACAAATAAAAATAACAGTTCTAGAAAAATTAGAAATTTCGATTAAGAATTTTCTTCGGTTCTACAATAGTGGTAAGTTTTTTTTAGTGAAATATCAAATCACAAAAAATTTGAAATTTAGAAGGTTCATTTTTTCTTGAAATTCAACATTTATGTCAAAATTGAACTTTTTTTGAAATCTCTTCGTTTTTTTTCCCAAAATGTTGACATTCTTAGAGAAATTTCAGGGTTTTTTTTAAACATTTTTGTCAACATTTTTATATAAAGAATAAATAAAAGCAATCACTAAACACGTCCTTAATCGATTTTAAAAATGTGAACCCCAAGCGGGGTGAAAAACGATATTTAACTGAACATTCAAATTTAAAATTTTCTTTTACAAGCCAAAAATTGGGTTTTGGAAAACAATTTTGCTCGAACAAGGCAACTTTGAAAAGATCGAAATTGTCGAAAAGCTTTTAAAAACAGAATTTTCAAAACAAGACGCAAGGGGCAATTACAAAATGTCATCACTTTCTTTTATAAGCTAAAAATTAGGTTTGTAATTTTGACTCAACAAGACAAAATTTTGAAATGTTGAAAGTTTCAATTAAAATTGAAAATTAAAAAATTTCGTTAATTAACATTTTGAAAAACTGTTTTAAAAAAGTCAAAATTTTTAAAAAGGGTTGAATGAAATCAAGACGAAATATTAAAAAAGGTCCAGATTTTCAAAAGAATCGAAATTTTCAAAAAATGTTTAAGTAGACGTCGAAATTCAAAAGAAAAGCCGAAATTTCGAAAATAATTCGTAACTTTCAAAAGAAAAGTCAAAACTTCGAGAAAAGATCGAAAATTTAAGAAATAATTGGAATTTTAAATAAAAATCATCGAAAATCAAAATATTTCAAATTTTGAAAAATCGAAATTTTCCAATTTTGGAAAATCGAAAGTTTCTAAATTTTGGAAAATAATACCACATCAGAATAGTCGATATTAACCAGAAAAAAATATTAAAATTCGTGAAAAAATTTGAAATAAAAATCGAATTTTTAAGAAGGGTAGAATTTTGAAAGATTCAACATTTAAAAAAGGTTAAATTTCTACATAAGTAAATATTTTCATAAAACCGTAAGTTTCTAAAACAGTACAATTTTTTGAAAATTTCAAACTTTTCAAAAAAAGTTAAAATTGAGAGAACGATCAAATTTTTGAAAACGGTCAAATTTTAAAAAATAGATTGTAAAATCTGGTTGAGATTTTGCAATTAAATCAAAAATGTCAGAAAAAGCGAAATTCTCACAAAACGTCAAAATTTTTAGGAACATACGAACGAAATTCTTAACAAAAGTGGAAATTTTCAAATGAAGTCAAAATCCTGAAAAAGGTCAAAATTTTAAAAGATTCTAATTTTCGTTGAAAGAAAATTGAAATCTCGAGAAAAAATTTGAAATATCTGTACAAAAAAAAACGAAATTTTAGGAAAATAATCCATCGGCTATTACTTTCATTTAAAAAAAAAGCAAAATGCGGAAACAATGGAAAATTTTCCTAACACTTTTTCGTTTCTTTCCGAAATCTTGACATTTTTATAGAAATGTGAGGATTATTTTCTAAAAGTTGTTAGTCAAAATTATAAAATAAACTTTTAAATGTCAAAATCCCCTGAAAACACTTAACATTTTTAAAGCAAATTAAAGGAATATAAAAAAATCAGAAGTTGAAATTTCCAGGAAAAATTTTAAGAACAAAATTTGCTGGAAAAGTAAAAATTTCCAGAAAATTTGTTTATATAATATATTTAGAAAAATATAAATTTTTTCAACAAAAAAAAGTAAAAATATTAGAAAAATCTAAAAATTTTTCCACAATACAGTAGAAATTGCGAAATCAGGTAAAAACTCGAAGATTCGGTATTATTTTTTTTTTTTTCAGAGAAATCAAAATGCGAAAAGTTGGATACAAATTGTTTCTTGAAATTTTCATTATCTTCTCAAAATTTTGACCCTTCTAGAAAAATTTAACCTTTTTTCTTTCTCGAAATACTGATTTCTTTTTCAAAAGTTTTACAAAAGGTAGTTCTTAAAAATGCGTTTTTTCATCAAAATTAAAAATAAAATAGATTTTAACAGATCATAACATGAAAGGAAGGTGAAGTTTCTATAAAAGAAATCAGAGAAAATTTAAAATTTCTATAAAAAAGTGTTCAAGGAATTCGAATGCAAGCAAGTACCCGAGAACTTATGAATCATGCGATGATGAGATGTTGCTTGCGCAAGGCGAGAACCGATTCTATTCATATTCTCACTTCAACTCACGGAGTCTGGGAGTATTCGAATACTTCAGATGAGAATCGGATGTATTCGAGATCTTGGTAGAATCGAATACATCTCACAACTTGTATTCGAATAGCACAACACTAATTTTCGCTGAGAGCAATCATTCATTTCAAAGCGATTATGAATGAAATGGAATACGAATCATCATGGCTTCAGCTTCTGTGGCCTGGAGGCTAAATTTGGAGAATACGGTGGGTGAATAAGCAGTTTAAAGCCCAATTCATTCAAATTTGCCATCGTTTTCATCGTTTTGTGACACGGTGCATTGTCTTGGTGAAACAATACTTTTCTCTTTTGGAAATGTGGCCATTTCTTTGCGATTTCAGTCTTCATTGGATCCAAAAGTGCACAATAATAGTCACTGTTGATGGTGGTTCCTTTTTGGTGATAGTCGATGAATATTATTCCGTTCGCATCCCAAAATGCAGAAACCATCACCTTAGCGGCCGACTGTTGCGTCTTTACTCGCTTTGGATTCGATTCGTCGATTTCTGTCCACTCGGCTGACTATCTTTTGGATTCTGGTATGTAATAGTGAAGCCATGTCTCATCCATTGTCGCATATCGACGATAGCATTCCATTGTATTGCGGTTTAACAGCGTCAAACACTCAGAAGCATCGATTCGTTGTTATTCTTGGTTGACTGTAAGTTCACGCGGCACCCACTTTGTACAGAGCTTTGGCATACCCAAATGTTCCTGTAAAATGGTAAAAACGCTACTATCTGATATCTCTACAATGTCAGCTAGCTCGTGCATCTTCAATTTGCGATCGTTCGTAATCAATTTGTGAATTTTTTTGATGTTTTTTGGAATAACAGCATCATTTGGGCGTCCACTGTGCTTTCCATCATTTGTGCTGGTACGACCACGTTCAAATTCAGCAATCCACTTCGCTACCATTTGTCTTGATGGAGCAGAATTCGAATAATGTTTATCAAACCATTGTTTGGTTTCCACTGTATTTTTTTCATCAAAAAGCAATGCTTTATCAAAACTCGAAATTCACTTTTTTCCATTTGTTTTCAACAACAAAAGTTGCTTTACTCAAAGTGCTATAACTCACAAATCAATAGTCAGGTTTCTGCCAAATTTATACACGTATCGTTTGAAGGTTAGTACTAAATTGTAACGCAATGTAAATAGATAGAATAGAATTGTAGAATTTAGTACGTAAGAAAAGTTTCTAGAAAAATCTGGTGAGGAGAAAGTGGCCGCGATAACGAAACAAACGGCAGATAAGCGTTCCAGAAATTTTGGCAAACGATAAACCTTATCTGCTGAAAAGTTCTAGAAGCCGGAAGCCAAAACTATATAAGGCGGTCAGCTTTCCCTCAAGTTAGTTAGAGTCGGCGTAGTTAAGTAGTGAGTTAGCAGTTAGAAGTCATAAGTGAGTTAATTGTTCAGTTGTAATGATCCGAGTTGAGTTTGAAAATAAAGTGGAAATTATTCAATTTACGTGTTAATCAATTCGAACCGATAAAGCCCGCTACAATGTGGAAAAAATTCTAGTAACGCCATCTATGTGTCATCCTATGGACTTTTTGAATGTACTGTTAATGAACCAGTGCGTCTTAATTGAGCGGATAATAGAAAGTGCGCAATGATATCACGCATGCCACTGCGCTTTTTACCGAACGACTGAGAGAGCATTTATTTTAATACGATTATTTCGATTATGAGTGATATTCCATATTTCAAAGTGTCCAAGAATAACTCGACGCAACTGCGCACTTCTAATGAGAGTGACCATTCATTTCAAAGTGATTATAAGTAAAATGGTATATGGAATATGATATATACAAGGTGAATGATGTTTCATATTCCAAATATTCCATTCTATAGCGCGACACAACTGCACATTATCTATCCAACGACTGAGAGAACGATTATTTCGATTATGAGTGATATTCCATATTTCAAAGGGTCCGAGAAGTAAGACAACAACTTAACGCAACTGCGCACTTCCACTGAGAGCAATCATAGCGATTATCAATGAAATAGAATATGAATCATTATGGCTTCAGCTTCTGTAGCCTCCTATAGAAATAGGGATTTAAATATAGCATCGCAGTTCAACCCAACAATTACTTCCTCGGCTTTAACTTTGACTTTGACTTTGAATGAGGTTTGAGTGAGTAATCATTCTGTATTCATATTCAATATTCCGAAATATAGCGGCATTTGTTATTTGACATCTCGAGAAATAAGACATAATTCATTTCGTTATAATTGTTTGTTTATAATCCTAAATATAGGGTCATGTGATAACTCACTGCTCCCGAATAGAACCGATAACGATTATATTTATTTAGGTGAAAGGCGAGCAATTCTTATGTCTTATTTTGGAATTCTTCGACAAATTTAGAGGTGCCAATGTGATCATTGTTCAAAAAATTGATAAACAAATTTCATCGCAAAAAATTGGAGCTTCTTCTTAAATAGAGCAAGCGAAGCAGGACATTTTTTTAAAAATTAGGATTGACTTTTTTCTCAATTTAAATTTTAAAACCTAACTTAAAAAAAAATCAAAAATTTGGGTCAAGCATTGAAAATTGAAATACAGAACTTGTCCCTGAAACCAAGAAAGATTAAAAAACGCAACAAACGTTGCTCTAACGTTAGAGCAACAACAAAAGTTTTTCTAACGTTAATTTAAATACAGAATTTGTCCCCTAAAACCAAGACTGATTAAAAAACACAACAAACAGTTGCTCTAACGTTAGAGCCACAACAAACGTTACTCTAACATTAACTGAAATACAGAACTTGTCCCCTGAAACCAAGAAAGATTAAAAAACACAACAAACGTTGCTCTAACGTTAGAGCAACAACAAACGTTGTTCTAACGTTAATTTAAATACAGAACTTGTCCCCTAAAATCAAGACTGATTAAAAAACACAACAAACGTTGCTCTAACGTTAGAGCCACAACAAACGTAGCTCTAACATTAACTGAAATACAGAACTTGTCCTCTGAAACCAAGACTGATTAAAAAACACAACAAACGTTGCTCTAACGTTAGAACCACAACAAACGTTGCTCTAACATTAACTGAAATACAGAACTTGTCCTCTGAAACCAAGACTGATTAAAAAACACAACAAACGTTAGAACCACAACAAACGTTGCTCTAACATTAACTGAAATACAGAACTTGTCCTCTGAAACCAAGACTGATTAAAAAACACAACAAACGTTGCTCTAACATTAACTGAAATACAGAATTTGTCCTCTGAAACCAAGACTGATTAAAAAACACAACAAACGTTGTTCTAACGTTAGAGCCACAACAAACGTTGCTCTAACGTTAATTGAAATACAGAACTTGTCCCCTGAAACCAAGACAGATTAAAAATACATCAAATGTTGCTCTAACGTTAGAGCAACAATAAACGTTGCTCTTTAACACAGAAAAATCAAATTTTAAAAATTTAAATTTTCCAAAAAAATCAATATCAAATTAAAAAAAATTAGAAATTTTGAAAAATAGTCAAAAACTTAAAAAATGTCGAGATGTTTTCAAAAAAAGTTGGAATTTTTAGAAAAAAGTCCTAATTATTAAAAAAAAATTACAGTTTTTTAAAAATATAATTAAAAATTAAAAAAAAAATGATGAACCAATGAAACATTTTGAAAATTTACTCTAAAAGTTAAAATTTTCAATAAAAAAGTCTCAAATTTCCAAAACGTCAAAAATTCTGGAAAAAAACTACAATCTTTTAGAAAAGTTGAAGTTTTGGAAAATAGTCCAAAATCCAAATAGTCCAAAAAGTCGAGATATGAAAACATCGAAATTGGATAAATTAAGATTTTCAATAAAAAAAATATCGAAATTTTAGAAAAGTCGAACCATTTTAATAAGAATATGGTAATTTTGAAACAATCGATATCGAAAAAAATCGAAACTTTGGAAAATATTGAGTTCTAACAAGAGAATAAATTTTTAAAAATGTAGAGATACTTTCAAAGTCAAAAGCTTTAAAAAGTCAAAATTAAAAAAAACAAATATAGATTTTCAAAATAAATAAAATAAAAAATAAAATTTTAAACAGTCAAAAATTTTAAGGGAGAAGAACCAAAATTTTAAAAATTAATATTTTTCCAGAAAAAATCCAAATCATTTAAAAAAATCAAGATCGAAAATAATCGAAATTTTGCAAAATAGTTTTAAAAAGAGAAGAAATTTTAAAAAATTTTAAGATATTTTCAAAAAAAGTCAGTTTTAAAAAAGTCAAATATAAAGAAACACAAAGAAAGGTTCTAAAAAAAAAGGTCGAAATTTTTGAAGTCGAATCGTTTTAACAAGAATATGGTAATTTAAAAAATTTAAATTTTCCATAAAAAAGCAAAATTAAAAAGTTCGAAATTTTAAAAAAGTCAAATATTTAAAAAATGTTAGAATAGTCGGGATTTTTAAAAACGGTCCAAATTATTAAAAAAGTCAAAATTTATGAAAAAAATAATCAAAAATTGAAAAAAAAAAGATGAACGAATGAAACATTCTCGAAATTTTCATTAAGAGTTAAAATTTCCAATAAAAAAGTCAGAAGTTTCAAAAAAGTCGACATTTTCGAAAAAAACTAAAACCTTTTAGAGAAGTCAAAATTTTGAAAAACAGTCCAAAAGTTGGGGATTTTAAAACATGTCAAAATTTAATAAATCAGGATTTTCAATAAAAGAAAGTCTAATTTTTTTAAAAAACAAACCATTTTAATAAGAATATGGCAATTTAAAAAAAAATCAATATCGAAAATCTGGAAATTTTAAAAAAGTCAGTTTATAAAATAGAAGAAATTTTAAAAATTGTCGAAAGGTTTTCAAAAAAAGTCAGAATTTTGAAAAGAATCAAAATTAAAAAAAACAAATCAAGATTTTCAAAAAAAGTCGAAATTTAAAAGTAAAGTGTAATTTTAGAAAATGGTCGAAAATTTCAAAAAAGAAAAATCCAAAATTTCAAAAATCCCGATGTTCCAAATATATAGGTCTAAATTTTGATAAATATTTATAATTTCCAAAAAAAAGCTTGGTTCAAAACAAGTCAAAATTTTCAAAAAATAATTGGAAAATTATAAAATGTGAAATCTCCAAAAAATATATGGAACTTTTATTAAAATAAATCGCAAATTTTGAAAAAAAAACCGAGGTAAAAAAATAGGCGATTTTTAAAAAATTTCGAATTATTTGAATAAGCAAAATTTTAAATTGAGATTTTAAAAAAGTTAAAAGTCTAAAAAAGTTAAAATTTAGAAAAAGTTAAGATTTTCATAAATTTATAAAATTTTGGAAAAAATCCAGTTTTTTAAAAAGTTGAAAGAATTCGAAGTGTCCAGAATTTTCAATAAAAATCGAAGAAAGACTTTTCAAAGAAGTCGCATTTTTTGAAAGTCAAAATTTTGAGAAAAAGTCAATATTTTGAGAAGTCAAAACTTTGAGAAAAAGTCAATATTTTGAGAAGTTAAAATTTTGAGAAAAAGTCAATATTTTGAGAAAAAGTCAATATTTTGAGAAAACGTCAAAATAGCGAGAAAAGGTTTAATTTTTAATCTTAAGAAAAAGTCGCAGTTATGAGAAAAAGTGAAAATTTTTAGAAAAAGTCAAAATTAAGTGAAAAATCAAAATTTTGACTTTTTTGATAAAAATTTAAAATTTTGAGAAAAAGTCAAAATTATGAGAAAAAGTCAAAATTACGAAAAAAAGTCAAAATTTTGAGAAAGTCACAATTTTGAGAAAAAGTCAGAATTTTGAGAAAAAGTCGCAATTATGAGAAAAGGTCAAAATTTTGAGAAAAAGTTAAAATTAGGAGAAAAATCAAAATTTTGTAAAAAAGTCGAAATTTTGAGAAAAAGTCAAAATTATGAAAAAAAATCAAAATGACGAGTCAAAATTTTGAGAAAAATTCAAAATTCAAGAGAAAAAGTCAAAATTATGAGAAAAATTCAAAATTTTGAGAAAAAGTCAAAATTATGAGAAGTCAAAATTATGAGAAAAAGTGAGTGAACATTTTGGGAAAAAATCAAAATTTTAAGAAAAAGGCAAAATTTTGAGAAAGTCAAAATTATGAGAAAGTCAAAATTTTAAGAAAAATTTAAAATTTTGAGAAAAAAGTTATATTACAAAAAAAAGTCAAAATTTTGAGAAAAAGTCAGAATTTTGAGAAAAAGTCGCAATATAAGAAAAAGTCAAAATTTTGAGAAAAAGTCAAAATTAAGGGAAAAAGTCAAAATTTTGTAAAAAAGTCGAAATTTTGAGAAAAAGTCAAAATTATGATAAAAAGCCCAAATTATGAGTCAAAATTTTGGGAAAAATTTAAAATTTAGAGAAAAAGTCAAAATTATGAGAAAAAGTCAAAATTTTGATTTTTTTGATAAAAATTTAAAATTTTGAGAAAGTCAAAATTATGGGAAAAAGTCAAAATTACGAAAAAAAGTCAAAATTTTGACAACAATTAAAAACTATGAGAAAGTCAAAATTTTGAGTCAAAATTTTGAGAAAAAGTCATAATTTTGAGAAAAAGTCGCTATTATGAGAAAAGGTCAAAATTTTGACAAAAAGTCAAAATTAAGGGAAAAATTAAAATTTTGTAAAAAAGTCGATATTTTGAGAAAAAGTCAAAATTATGAAAAAAAATCAAAATTATGAGTCAAAATTTTGAGAAAAATTCAAAATTTAGAGAAAAACTCAAAATTATGAGAAAAATTCAAAATTTTGAGAAAAAGTCAAAATTATGAGAAGAAGTCAAAATTATGAGAAAAAGTGAGTGAACATTTTAGAAAAATGTCAAAATTTTAAGAAAAATTCAAAATTTTGAGAAAAAGTCAAAATTATGAGTTAAAATTTTAAGAAAAATTAAAATTTAAAGAAAAGGTCTAAATTATGAGAAAAAGTCAAAATTTTGAGAAAAAATCAAAATTATGAGAAAGGCAAAATTTTGAGAAAGTCAAAATTTTGGGAAAGTCAAAATTTTGAAAAAAAGGCAAAATTTCGAGAGAAAGTCAATTTTACGAAAAAAAGTCAAAATTTTGAGAAACATTAAAAATTATGAGAAAGTCAAAATTTTGAGTCAAAATTTTGAGAAAAAGTCAGAATTTTGAGAAAAAGTCGCTATTATGAGAAAAGGTCAAAATTTTGAGAAAAAGGCAAAATTAAGGGAAAAATTAAAATTTTGTAAAAAAGTCGAAATTTTGAGAAAAAGTCAAAATTATGAAAAAAAATCAAAATTATGAGTCAAAATTTTGAGAAAAATTCATAATTTAGAAAAAAACTCAAAATTATGAGAAAAGCAAAATTTTAAATTGAGATTTTAAAATAATTCGAAATTTTTTAAAAATCGTCCATTTTTTTACCTGTTTTTTTTTTCAAAATTTGCGATTTATTTTAATAAAAGTTCCATATATTTTTTGGAGATTTCACATTTTATAATTTTCCAATTATTTTTAGAAAATTTTGACTTTTTTTGAACCAAGCTTTTTTTTGGAAATTATAAATATTTATCAAAATTTAGACCTGTATATTTGGAACATCATGATTTTTGAAATTTTGGATTTTTCTTTTTTGAAATTTTCGACCATTTTCTAAAATTACACTTTACCAAAGTTTAAATTGCTTTTAAAAGTTAAAAGCTATTTTCAAAATTTTAGCCTTAAGCTATAATATTAGAACATTCTACATTTTTTCGTAAAATTTTGACTTTGATAGCAAGATTTCAACCAAATTTTAAATAAAAAAAGTGTCCATTTTAACGGCAGTTTTTTAGAAAAATATAAAAAAATGAAATGTACACGTTAAATTTTCAAAAAGTACCAAAATTCTAAGAGAAACTCAGCATAAAGAAAAAATCCAGTTAAGATTGAGTGGGTCGAACTTTGGAACTTCAACTCGGGATTTAGAGGCAACATTTTAGGATCAAGGTTAAAATTTTGAGAAAAATAAAAAATTGTAATAAGAATAGATGAAATGTGGTCAAAATTTTGATAAGATAAACGATATTTAATAATCTTTTAGTGCATCACAAAGAAGAAGCATAAAAATAGTCGGGTCATGACAAAGAAAGTTTGGAAAACGCTGGTCTTCATTTGACTTGGCTACTGCATCCTATTTATTTAGTAGACCGAGAGTAATGTCTTAATTTTTTTAATTAAATATTCTGTAATAAAACATTAGGAACTTGCCAAGAGTCGAAAACGTTGGCAACCACACCCATATACCAGTTTCGGACTTTTTTGGCTTCATTAGTATGATACGTTGTTGTTTGTGTAGTACGCACTGTAGCGAAATGTAAATTATAGAATTTAGTACGTTAGAAAATTTTCTAGAAAGATCTGATAAGGGGAAAGTGGCCGCGATAACAAAGCAAACGTCAGATAAGCGTTCCAGAAATTTCGGCAAACGATAAACCTTATCTATGGGATTATTCTAGAACCTGGGAGCCAAAACTATATAAGGCGGTCGCCTTTCCCTCGAATCAATTAGTTAGGAGTGTCAATCAGTGTAATTAGTAAGTTAGTAGTTAGTAAATAAGTGAGTTCATCATTCAGTTGTAGTGCTCCGAGTTTAGTTTGGTAATAAAGTGGGTATTATTCAATTCACGTGTTAATAATCAATTTGAACCGATAAGCCCGTTACAGTCACCACAATCTACGCTCCTGGAACTTTTAAATATTTTTTCAATAAAAAGTTTGAATGGATCGCGTCATCTGTGACGCAAGCTGCTGATTTTAACGACTTACTGTTTTTCTTTGTAGGGCAGACAGCACGTTGTTGTTTGTATATTCGACGAAAATCTGCGAGGAGGTTTTTCCACCCAATGACGGCCCGGATAGGCGAACTGGTGCCACGGCATCACTATGGAGCCTCACATCATCAAAGATACAGTGATTATATTACATTCATCCGTAAGGGTTATTTTAAATATTATATTTATTTCTTTACTGCAACCACATTGAGAAGGTAGGTAATTGTAAACATTTCCAACTTTTAGTTGTCGTCAGCCACATAAATACACTTTTGTCAACATTGACGTGTTGGATTTGATTTCGAAGAAGCTGTAACGCTTTATTTAAACCTGAATAACAACGATTTATTAAATACTGAACGAAGACATCGTACTCAATTGACTAAATGACTCACAACAGTATGGTGTATCCCGCATCAGTTCTTGGCAGTTTCCATTCGGAACAACCTCTGGAAAATGCGTGAGCCTAACCACCTGCATCCAAGCCATCGCTACGACAACACTGAGGTGCGTTAACGCGATCCATGTACTTCGCGATTTCCATCATATCAGCTCGTTACAATGTGTGAATCCAAAGGTCCGTTGTGGACTGGAATTGCGCCAGAAAAGACCCAATGACTATAAAGTTGTAGAAAAATCAAATAATTGGTACATTTCGTTTCATTGTTGCGCAAATTAGTGATAATCGTGCATGACGGAGCAAACGTAATTTTCAGGATTGTTTTTTAAGTAGAACGATCCCGATATTAAGGGAATTTTCATCGCTGCGGCGTTAAACTCCCTGATTACAATCATTTGAGCGGCAACTAATGCAAATGGAAATTCGCAGAAGCCTCGGCAAACGCCGGTAGACAGAGAGAAGAACTCTCATCGTACGAATATATGGGGAAATCAATTAATACCAGTTATTTAACCGTTCTGTCTGCTTTGATCCGAATCCACCAGCGATTCCTTTAAATTAAAATAGTTCTTCCATTCCTACAAACGTGAAAAAATACATCCATCAAACGAAATAATTCGCCTTTGTTCTTTACACCACTGCAGGTACCCATATAACGTCGACATGCAAAAATCCTGAACCTTCGAACGAACAAATCGTCATTTGAAGCATTTCAAAGGGCTCGGTTGCTTTGATGCGATTTAAACATTTCTGGACGAAACCTGAATCGATTTTAATCAAAAAATTGTCAGATTTATCAGAACACGATAAATCCATTTCAAAATTTAAATAAATATGAAATTAAATTAGCATCAGCCCATTATTTCACAACTGATTATCTAGATTTTGTAGATAATTAAGACAAGCTCTGAACTGTGAACATGTTCGTTCTAAAATAGATATGTTTAGTTACAATAACGAATTATTGAACAAGTCTAAAGATATTTCCGGTGTTGACATTTTAATGTAGTAGTAATATTCGTTGCTTCTAGTGATTGTGTCACCATTTAATCGGTTTGGTCTCTATGCTAAAAGAAACGAAAATTCAAAATTAATTTATAAGGAGATTCTCGAATACGTATATTTACAAGTGCGCAACGTGCGGATAAACCTCTTGCTCATTCATTGTATTTACAACTCACAAATGTCAAATAGTCGAAATTTTCAAAATAAGTAAAAATTTTGACATTTTTTGACTTTTTTGACTTTTTTGACAATTCTAACTGTTTTTTTTGGAAATTTTAACTTTCTATGAAAATTTTACCATTTTTAAAAATGTTGATTGTTTTGGAAAATTTTAATCGCAAAATTTTCCAAAACAATCGGAATTTTTAAAAATGGTAAAATTTTAATAAAAAGGTAAAATTTCCAAAAAAAGTTAAGATTTTCAAAAAGTCAAAAAAAGTCAAAATTTTAACATTCTTTAATAAATTCGACTATATTTCAAAAAATGACATATTTGCTAAATCTAATAAGTTATTTGAAAAATAATCTAAAATTTAAAACACTCAAAATGTTTAATAAATGTTGAGATTTAAAAAAAAAGTTGAAGAATTTTCAATCGACCTTTTAAAAATCTTTGAACTAACGAAAAGACAAAAAGACACTTTACTAAAGAAAAGACATAATTATCAGAAAACTCATTTTTTTTGGGATAAAAAACATTAAAGAAACAAATTCAAAAACTTTAATAGAGTTTCAAATTCGATAGCAGCATCTCAAAATTGACTAAAATAGGACACATCTTACATTTATTTCATTAAATCTTGACAGCTACGGTCGGGAGAAACATCAGAAAAAGCGAAGATCCTCGACTATATTTCAAAAAATGAGGAAATTTTCAACAAAATTCTAAATTTTTCAAACAGTTAATATTTTGAAAAATAATCTAAAATTTAAAACGCTCAAAATGTTTAATAAATGATTGAGATTTAAAAAAAAGTTGAAGAATTTTCAGTCGACCTTTTAAAAAATCTTTAACTAAAGAAAAGACAAAAAGACACTTTACTAAAAAAAAGACAAAATTATCAGAAAACTCATTTTTTTTGGGATAAAAAACATTAAAAAAACAAATTCAAAAATTTTTAATAGAGTTTCAAATTCGATAGCAGCATCTCAAAATTGACTAAAATAGACACATCTTACATTTATTTCATTTAAATCTTGACAGCTACTGTCGGGGAAACATGAGAAAAAGCGAAGATCCTCGACTATATTTCAAAAAATGACAAAATTTTCAACAAAATTCTAAATGTTTCAAACAGTTAATATTTTGAAAAATAATCTAAAATTTAAAACGCTCAAAATGTTTAATAAATATTGAGATTTAAAAAAAAGTTGAAGAATTTTCAGTCGACCTTTTAAAAAACTTTAACTAAAGAAAAGACAAAAAGACACTTTACTAAAGAAAAGACAAAATTATCAGAAAACTCATTTTTTTGGGATAAAAAACATTAAAAAACAAATTCAAAATTTTTAATAGTTTGAAATTCGATAGCAGCATCTCAAAATTGACTAAAATAGACACATCTTACATTTATTTCATTTAAATCTTGACAGCTACGGTCGGGAGAAACATGAGAAAAAGCGAAGATCCCCGACTATATTTCAAAAAATGACAAAATTTTCAACAAAATTCTAAATGTTTCAAACAGTTAATATTTTGAAAAATAATCTAAAATTTAAAACGCTCAAAATGTTTAATAAATGTTGAGATTTAAAAAAAAGTTGAAGAATTTTCAATCGACCTTTTAAAAAACTTTAACTAAAGAAAAGACAAAAAGACACTTTACTAAAGAAAAGACAAAATTATCAGAAAACTCATTTTTTTTGGGATAAAAAACATTAGAAAAACAAATTCAAAAATTTTAATAGAGTTTGAAATTCGATAGCAGCATCTCAAAATTGACTAAAATAGACACATCTTACATTTATTTCATTTAAATCTTGACAGCTACGGTCGGGAGAAACATGAGAAAAAGCGAAGATCCTCGACTATATTTCAAAAAATGAGGAAATTTTCAACAAAATTCTAAATTTTTCAAACAGTTAATATATTGAGAAATAATCTAAAATTTCAACGAGTCAAAATGTTAAAAAAATGTCGAGATTTAAAAAAAATTGAAGAATTTTCAATCGACTTTTTAAAAAAATCCAAAATTTTAAAAAGATCTAAATTTTTAAAAAGCCACCTCACTAAAGAAACGACAAAATTATCAGGAAACTCGATTTATTTTGGGATAAAAAATATCGAAAAATATTTCAACATTTTCAAAAAGAGTTAAAATTCGATAAATTATTTGAGTTTCACTAAATCGAATTTTAAATAAAGTCAAAATTGTTGAAGTCTAAATATTGAAGAAAACACAAAATTGTCAGAAAAGTCGAAATTTTCAACAAAGAACGAAATTTTGATGGAACGGACTGGTCCTTGGTTATCTTCAAAAATTGAAACACAGAACTTGTCCCCTGAAACCAAAAAAAATTAAAAAACACAACAAAGGTTGCTCTAACGCGTTTCGACAGCCAAGCTGTCATCTTCAGAGAGAAACTCTGTCGAAACGCGTTAGAGCAACCTTTGTTGTGTTTTTTAATTTTTCTTGGTTTCAGGGGACAAGTTCTGTGTTTCAACGAAATTTTGATGAATTAATATTTAGACAAAGGCGAAATTTTGAATGGTTAAAATTTTGAAATAACAGTCAAACACTCGAAATTTTCAAAAAATTAAAATGTCCAAAAATAGTGGAAATTTTTTCAAAAACATTTACAAAAAAAGACATTTTCAAAAAACTTCGGGATTTTAAAAAAATGTGACGCTTTAAAACATTGAAACTCTTAAATAAAAGTGCAAATTAAAAAAAAAACGCGAAATTTTCCAAAACAAAATCGAAAGTTTGCAAAAAATCAAAATTTGAAAAATCATTGAAATTTAAAAAATAGTCAAAATTTTTAAGAATCAAAATGTTCAAAAAGTTGGAAATTTTTAAAAAATTTCGCATTTTGAAAAAAGGAAAATTTTGAAAAAAATCGAAATTTTAAAAACTGACATTTTTAAAACAGATTGGTTTTCAGAAATTCTACATTTTTAAAAAAGGACAAATGTTCAAAAAGTGGACAAGGTCAAGATTTTAAAAATGCTAAATTTTATAATTTAAATTTTGAAGAGATCAAATTTTCAAAAAACTAGAAATTTTTGAAAAAGTTGTTCAAAACGTAAACAAAAGTCGTCATTTAAAAAAAAGAAAGATTTTTCGAAAAGTGGAAGTGGTGAAATAATTTTCAAAAAAAAATTATTAAATTTTGGAGAAAATCTACACATGAAAAGTCGAAATTTTCCAAAAAAAATCTACAGCTTTAAAAAGTACGAATTTTCGAAAAAGTTTAAACTTATAAAAAAGGCGAAAGTTGAAATATTGAGAAAAAATTGAAAGTCCTAAAAAAGGGGCAAAATTTTGACAAATAGTCGAATTTTGTGAAAAAAGGATGTAAATTTTGGAATAACATCAATATTCTGAAGAAAATTCAATTACCAGAAAAGTCGAAATTTTTTTTGCAATTTCGATTTTGTCAAAATATTTATTTTCGAAAATTTCACTTTAAAATTTAGAAAAATGTCGAAATTTTTGATAAAGTTGAAATTTTCAAAAGTCAAACATTTATAAAAAAGCCAAGATTTTAAAAAAAGTCGAATTTTGATTTTTTCTCATAATTTTGACTTTTTCCCAAAATGTTCACTTTTTCTCATAATTTAGACTTTTTCTCAAAATTTTGAATTTTTCTCATAATTTTGACTTTTTCTCTAAATTTTACACTTTTCTCAAAATTTTGACTCTCTCATAATTTTGACTTTTTATCATAATTTTGACTTTTTCTCAAAATGTCGGCTTTTTTACAAAATTTTGACTTTTTCCCCTAATTTTGACTTTTTCTCAAAATTTTGACTTTTTCTCATAATTGCGACTTTTTCTCAAAATTTTGACTTTTTCTCAAAATTTTGACTTTTTCACAAAATTTTGACTTTTTTTCGTAATTTTGCCTTTTTCTCAAAATTTTGAATTTTTCTCAAAATTTTGACTTTTTCTCATAATTGCGACTTTTTCCCAAAATTCTGACTCAAAATTTTGCCTTTCTCATAATTTTGATTTTTTCTCAAAATTTTGACTTTTTCACAAAATTTTGACTTTTTCACAAAATTTTGACTTTTTTTCATAATTTTGCCTTTTTCTCAAAATTTTGACTCATAATTGCGACTTTTTCTCAAAATTTTGACTTTTTCTCAAAATTTTGACTTTTTCTTAAAATTTTGACTTTTTCACAAAATTTTGACTTTTTTTCGTAATTTTGCCTTATTCTCAAAATTTTGACTTTTTCTCAAAATTTTGACTTGTTCCTCATATTTTGACTTTTTCTCAAAATTTTGACTTTCTTAAAATTTTGACATTTTTCTAAAATGTTCATTCACTTTTTCTCAAAATTTTGACTTTTTCCCAAAATGTTCACTTTTTCTCATAATTTAGACTTTTCTCAAAATTTTGAATTTTTCTCATAATTTCGACTTTTTCTCTAAATTTTACACTTTCCTCAAAATTTTGACTTTCTCATAATTTTGTCTTTTTATCGTAATTTTGACTTTTTCTCAAAATTTCGACTTTTTTACAAAATTTTGACTTTTTCTCAAAATTTTGACTTTTTCACAAAATTTTGAATTTTTTTCGTAATTTTGCCTTTTTCTCAAAATTTTGACTTTTTCTCAAAATTTTGAATTTTTCTCATAATTTCGACTTTTTCTCTAAATTTTACACTTTCCTCAAAATTTTGACTCATAATTTTGCCTTTTTATCGTAATTTTGACTTTTTCTCAAAATTTCGACTTTTTTACAAAATTTTGACTTTTTCTCAAAATTTTGAATTTTTCTCATAATTTCGACTTTTTCTCTAAATTTTACACTTTCCTCAAAATTTTGACTCTCATAATTTTGCCTTTTTATCGTAATTTTGACTTTTTCTCAAAATTTCGACTTTTTCACAAAATTTTGAATTTTTTTCGTAATTTTGCCTTTTTCTCAAAATTTTGAATTTTTCTCAAAATTTTGACTTTTTCCTCATATTTTGAATTTTTCTCAAAATTTTGCCTTTTTCTCAAAATTTTGAGTTTTTCTTAAAATTTTGACTTTTTCTCATAATTGCGACTTTTTCTCAAAATTTTGACTTCTTTTATTAAACATTTTACCTTTTACTGAAAATGTTGAAAATCTTCCATTCATTCCTTATTTTTTTATTTTTGATTATTTTATTTTTTAAAAATTTTGATTATTTAAAAATGTTGAATTTCTTTTGAAAATATCTTGACATTTTTTTAAAAATATCTTCCAATTTTGATATTTTTGAGTCATTTTTAAAATTTCCGTTTTTTTTTCAATTTTGAGTTTTTCAAGATTACAATTATTTTAATAAAATAGTTCGATCTTGCAAAAATTTGGACTTTTTTTTGAAAAATTTGAATTTTTAAATCTCCATAACTATTAAACTTCATTAATGATTAAAGCAACAATAGATATAAAAATTCCACGATGTTTCTATAAATATTTGCTACGACTGGACCTGGTTTTGTTTTTCAGCATCTCGACATTTTTTCAAATTTCGACGATTTGTCAAAATTTCATCTTTTTTGAAATTTTGCACTATTTTTCAAAATTACAACTTTTTTTAAAACGTTCTAGTTTTTGTAAACACAATTTCGACTTTTTTAGAAAAACCTTAATTTTTTTGAAAATTTTAACTTTTAATGAAAATTTCAAAATTCTTCAAAATACGGACTTTATCTTAATTTATGACTTTTTTTATAAATCGCGGCAAGCTAGTTTATTTTTCAAACTTCCGATTTTTTCGAAAACTTGGAATTTTTTGAAATTTCGTTTTTAAATAACAAAATATTTCGACGTCGAAATTTTCGAATTTCTTTTCTTTGGTCTGACAGGTCGCGGATTCAAACCCCGGTGCCGGTCACGTATTTTTCAAGTCATTAAGTGCCTTAGGCGATTCTTGATAGGAGATAAGTTGATGGGTTCGCGTCACCATCACGCTAAATTGCGCTACCAACCTGCTTTATTGTTATATATATATATATATATATATATATATATATATATATATACATATACAGGGTGTTACAAAAGTCCGGGCCGCTACTTCAGGAGCATATTCTACACATTAAAATATGAAAAATGTTGAAATACATTTTTTTCTTTAAATTGCCTCCTAACGGACTAACGGAGATATGACCATTTAAAGATGGCGCCCCTAAAGTGGTTTTTTTACTACAAAAAGTTAACGGTTAGTAGCAAAGTCATGAAATTGGGCAAGCAGTTAAAGAATTGGATTAGGCATATTCTCATGTAACATATTTTTTAAATAAGCAGTAGCGTGGTGTGTAGGGGGTTGCCCGCGATTATTTTTTGCCGTAACTTTTTTGTATTGCAGTATTTCGACACAAAAGTGCCATAATCGTGAAAAGCAACATTTGTTATACAAAAAAGGTACTCTTTCTCAAAGTCGCTAAAAGTAACCGTTTCCGAGAAAAAGTCGTTTAAATAATCCTATCCCGTCTTCGAAATTCTAACTAATTTGTATAAGAAAAAATAAGTTGGTCATGCAAACTGATCGTAAAGAAAACAATTGTACTTGACAATATCTGCCAGAGATTGACGTTGTGTCACTGATAAAATTTGGTCGTAAGCTGTAAACTTTAGCAGTTTTTGTTGTCAATAGTAAGTGTAGTAGTTTTTTAACTTTTCATTATTTTGATAAAATGGACTATTCAAATCAAGAAATGGCCGATATGCATTTAATGTACGGGCTTGCAAATTGTAATCGTGCTGAAGCAAGACGGCTTTATGCTGAACGTTTTCCTAATAGACACCTACCAGGAGAAAAATTGTTCCAGAAAATTCATGCCCGTTTATGTGAAACAGGAAATTTTGTTTTCAAAGGCGAACGTGTTGGAAGGCCAAACGCAGAAGTTGCTAATTTAGAGGAGCGTGTGCTTCAGCTAGTTGAAGAAGATCCATGTGTCAGCACTAGACAACTTGCTTTAGCCGAAGGAGTAAATCACGTAACTATCTGGCGAATTTTGAAATTTTACCAATTTTACCCCTATCATTTTCAAAGAGTGCAAGGGTTACTGGCTGCTGATTATCCTCCAAGAATAGAATTTTGCAACTGGCTATTGCATAAGATCGCTGAAAATGAGAACTTTCCATCGCTCATATTATTTACGGACGAAGCGGGTTTTACCAGAAACGGGATACTTAACTTTCACAACATGCATCAGTGGCAAGTTGAAAATCCCAATGCAGTTATTCAGTCGAGACATCAGCAACATTTTTCACTTCACATTTGGGGAGGAATAATAGGGGACTCTATAATTGGACCGTTTTTTTACCTCATAGGTTAACAGGAGCATCATATAGACATTTTTTGCAAACAGAGTTACCCGTGTTACTTGAAAATGTTCCACTCATAACAAGACAGCGAATGTGGATAATGCACGATGGGGCACCTGCCCATTTTAGTGCAGTTGCTAAGGAATTTTTGAATAACAACTATCATCAACGATGGATAGGTCGAGGAGGTCCGATACCATGGCCAGCTAGGTCGCCTGACTTCAACCCACTCGATTTCTACTTATGGGGACATTTAAAGCAGATCGTCTACTCCACACCAGTTGACAATATCAATGATCTTCGTGAACGAATTGAAAATGGGTTCAACCAGATTCACAATACACCAGGCATTTGCGAAAGAGTAAGGAGTTCCCTTAGAAGACGAGTCGAGCAATGTATTGCTGCAGGGGGCAGTAATTTCGAACACTTGCTTTGATTTTTTTTTTCCTTAATTTTGTACTATTTTTATATCAATGCAGTTAGTAGTGGATAAATTAGAAATTTGCAAAACGAATTCTAATAAATGCAACAATTTTGTTTAAACGGTTTTTTCTCGGAAACGGTTACTTTTAGCGACTTTGAGAAAGAGTACTTTTTTTGTATAAAAAATGTTGCTTTTTACGATTATGGCACTTTTGTGTTGAAATATTGCAATACAAAAAAGTTGCGGCAAAAAATAATCGCGGGCAACCTCCTACACACCACGCTACTGCTTATTTAAAAATATGTTGCATGAGAATATGCCTAATCCAATTCTTTAACTGCTTGCCCAATTTCATGACTTTGCTACTAACCGTTAACTTTTTGTAGTAAAAAAGCCACTTTAGGGGCGCCATCTTTAAATGGTCATATCTCCGTTAGGAGGCAATTTGAAGAAAAAAATGTATTTCAACATTTTTCATATTTTAATGTGTAGAATGTGCTCCTGAAGTAGCGGCCTGGACTTTTGTAACACCCTGTATATACATTTGTTAATATTGAGCATGTTGGCAACGCAAATTAGCGTGATGGTACGTTAAGCCCTTATCAAAAGTCGATCAACGCGTGTTCAACTGACGTTTTTAAAAATCGAAATCCTGTTCGAGAGTTTTTATTCACAAATTCAGCGATTTTCATCGTATATGTCTAGTTCCAATATTTTTATTCGCAGTATTTCAGGTTAGATTAAATTCCCAATACAGATGCACATAAATTGTACGACCAATAGTGCAAAAACAAATGACTAATTTCATCACTTAACAATTCATGATAAAGTGGTATTTGCCAATTAACTGCACAAAATGGCGAGCTAAATTAGAGCAAGGCTGCTTTCGCAATACAGAGCTTTCAATAACTGGACTCGGATAGTTTGAAGTTATAATATAATTCATACAGCATCAATTATTCTGCGAAAACTAATGGACGACGAGTTGTTTTGTTGGTGGCTGTGGCTAAGAGCTAAAAGTTATAATTCAAATATGCTGGCGATAAGCAGGCGCTCGTGTTATCTAATTATTTAGGCCGAGGAGTTATGTAGCAAATAATGCAGACAATAGCCTTTACACCTATATATAGAAGTGGTGTATCGTAATCGGCTTTGTCCGTACGATCGGGGTTTGCTGTCCCCGTGTCTGCAGACTGGACGTAACAGAAAATAGGTCGATATCTATCCCATCTACCGCACTTCCTTTTCCTGAAAACGAACTCTTTATAAGAAGGAAGCTTATTTCATGGTTTTTGCCATTCTTTTGTGTGAAAACGTCCCAGTGGTTAATTTACTTATGTGTAGAAGTGTTCATTTAAATATATGTTATCAAGCTGTTAAGACTGAATCAGTTTAGTATTTTTAGGAAGTAAAGGATTAAATTTTAGGCGAATGCTCGTTCAAAGCTTCGCTTTGTTAAAGAAGCCAGATTCATTTTCCCCTTTATTAATCCGCTTTTGTTGTTTCCAGCGACGCACCTTTTTGATGTGGTCTTAACTTTACACTTTATTGAACACATTTCGATTTAATTAAAAATTTTATTACTTAAATTAAAGTATTTACATTACATTGTTGGCTGAAAATACGAGCGCCCTACTTTCATTAATTTTTTCACAAAAGAAAATTTTTAATTACACGGGGAATCAATTAATCTCGTTTTTGTTCCAGTAATGAGGTCCTCCATATTAATTCCTAGTGAATAATTAACGGACCGCCGCGCCGGCGAGTCGATTGACAAATAATTGACGGTTAAATGTGCACAGCAATCGAAAGAGTTGTCGCCCCCGGCGTCGAAATTGCAGGATGGGCCTCTTGCTCCATATACACTTATTTGACGGTTGACAACTGTTGAATATCGTCGCCGTGACCCGGGCTCGTAACGCCTAAAATGGGGGACTCGTTCGAATCGATGATGATGCTGTTTGGGCTAAATGCAGATGCTTTTTCTCCGATGCCCTCGCCGTTTCGCCGGCGGAGAACGAAAAAAGTCTAATAGCCGGAAGCCGATGTCTTTTCTGCTCAATGAAATCTGATATAACAGTGTTTGTAGTATCGGTGGATTGTTTGAAAACTTCGAATGCTGGCGCAGTTTTCTTTTAGAAGCGTACTTATTAAATCTTACCTTTACTTAAAAACTTAAATATGATCTAACTGAAAGTTTTTATTAAATTTCTGTCAAACAATGTTGTACTATTTTCTGTCTCTGAATAGCTGGGGAGGGTAGAGAGCTCGTCAGTAATAATTGCATAACCTATGAAAAGGAAACATAGAGAATTCATAACTATTAAACTCTTTTAACGATAAATACAACAATAGATATTAAAAATTCCACGATGTTTCTGTAAATATTTGCTATGACCGCTTTTCAGCATCATCGACGGTTATATCAGTTGTAACAAAAAGGTTTAATTGGACATTTTCTAGAAAATTTAATAAAGGGAAGCGGCCGCGATAACAAATCAAACGGCAGATAAGCGATCAAGAAATGTCGGCAAACGATAAGCTATATCTGCTGGATTCTTCTAGAACTCGAACCGGGACCTATATAAGCAGAGACTAAATAGACTGAACGTTTCAATGTTGTCTCATGCGTACAGTTGAAGCTAAAATCCGGGGAAGTGGGGAGGTGCATCCCACTACTCTTTGATATGGTCGGATTAAGTAAAATTTATAAATACGAAACTTGCCACGTAACGGTTCTAACGATTTAGATGAAACTTTAGAATTAGGGGCTTTTGGACCAATAGGATAATTTTTATAATTGCTTTTTGGTAAAAGTTCAGGAGAACTATTTTCAAAGACATCTTGGTTTAATAGTAAAATAATTTTCTTTTAATACGCGACGCCTGTGTACAATATTGTTAAGCCGGTGCTGTAAACACGTCATGATTGCAGTGAAATGGCGATGCGCGCACGCCGATAATTGAATATTTATATATTTTATTTTTACCTACCCAAAGAATGAAACTCTTGATTTTCCTTCACTAATGTGTTCACTAAGGTTTCAACAATAATCCACAATACACTTCCCCATATTTACAGCCCATTTTCTTTAAAAAAAGCCGATGTTATCTTCGCAAAGGTCTGTCAAATAATAAGAGGGCGTTGCGAGCTAGATGGAGCTAGGCTTTCGCCAGGCTTTCAACTGGCTTCACTGCTTACCGTGTTAGGTTCAGTCTATATAGTCTCTGTATATAAGGCAGTCGCTTTTTCCCTCAAGTAGTTAGTTAGAAATCAATCAATAAGTTAGTTAATTAAACAGTGTTAGCGAATTATAATTGAAGTGTGATAACGAAGGCTTCCACCCCCAGAGTCAGTACAGGATATACTTCTTCCGGGATTGCACCATTTCAAAGAACTACTAAAAGTGTTCACATCAAGATCGAAAAAAATCAAAAATTTGAAAAATAGTCAGTTTTATAAAGAGAAAAAGTTTTTAAAAATGTCGAGATATTTTCAAAAAAAATCAGAAATTTTAAAAAAGGCAAATTTAAAAAAAAAACAGATTTTCAAAATAAATTAAAAAAAAAATAAAATTTTAAACAATAGTCGAAAATTTTAAGAAAGAAATATCAAAATTTTAAATATTTAAATTTTCCAGAAAAAAATCAAAATTGAAAAATTCCAAATTTTGAAAAATAGTCAGAAATTTTAAAAACCTTGAATAATATTGAGATAATTTAAAAAAAAGTCATAATTTTCATTTAAAAAGTCGAAATTATTTAAAAAGTCAAAATTTTTCTAAAATAATAATTAAAAATTAAAAACAAATAATGAACGAATAAAACATTTTTGAAATTTCCATTAAACGTTAAAATATTCAATGAAAAAGTCAGAAGTTTTGAAAAAAGTCGAAATTTTCAAAAAAAACTACAATCTTTTAGAAAAGTTGAAATTTTGGAACATAGTCCAAAATCCAAATAGTCCAACAAGTTGAGATTTGAAAACATATCGACATTGAAAAAAAAAATTAAAAAATAGACGAAACTTTTAAAGAGAAATTCGAAATTTTTAGACAGAGTCCAAATTATTAAAAAAGTTAAAGTTTTTTAAAAATATAATTAAAAATTAAAAAAAAATGATGAACGAATGAAACATTTTGAAAATTTTCTCTAAAAGTTAAAATTTTCAATAAAAAAGTCTCAAATTTCCAAAACGTCAAAAATTCTGGAAAAAAACTACAATCTTTTAGAAAAGTTGAAGTTTTGGAAAATAGTCCAAAATCCAAATAGTCCAAAAAGTCAAGATATAAAAACATATCGAATTGGATAAATTATGATTTTTAATAAAAAAAATATCGAAATTTTAGAAAAGTCGAACCATTTTAATAAGAATATGGTAATTTTAAAACAATTGATATCGAAAAAAATCGAAATTTTGAAAAATATTGAATTCTAAAAAGAGAATAAATTTTAAAAAATGTCGAGATATTTTCAGTCAGAAGCTTTAAAAAAGTCAAAATTAAAAAAAACAAATATAGATTTTCAAAATAAATCGAAATTTAAAAAAAAATAAAATTTTAAACAGTCAAAAATTTTAAGAAAGAAAAACCAAAATTTTAAAAATTAATATTTTTCCAGAAAAAATCAAAATCATAGCATCCGAAATTCGGAAGTCAAAATTATAAGAAAAAGTCAAAATTTTGGGAAAAAAACAAAATTATGGGAAAAAGGCGAAATTATAAGAAAGTCAAAATTTTGAGAAAAAGACAAAATTTTGAAAAAAAATTAACATTTTGAGAAAAAGTCAAAATTATGAGAAGTCGAAATTTTAAGAAAAAGTCGCAATTATAAGAAAAAGTCAAAATTTTGAGAAAAATTCGAAATTATGAGAGTCAGTATTATGAGAAAAATTCAAAATTTTGAGAAAAAGTCAAAATTATGAGAAAAAGTTGCAATTATGAGAAAATGCTAAAATTTTAAAAAAAAGTCAAAATTTTGAGAAAAAGTCAAAATTTTGAGAAAAGGAAAATTTTTGAGAAAAAGTCAAAATTTTGAGAAAAAAGTCAAAATTATGAGAAAAAGTCAAAATTATGAGAAAAAGTCAAAATTTTGAGAAAAAGTCAAAATTATGATAAGAAGTCAATATTTCGAGGTAAAGTCAACATTTTGGGAAAAAGTCAATATTTTGAGAAACGTCAAAATTTTGAGAAAGTCAAAATTTTGACAAAAAGTCAAGATTTTTATAAAAAATGCGAATTAGAAAAACTTAAACCATCGAGAGAGTCGATGTTTATAAAAGTTTAAACTTTTAGCAATTCACATTTTCAAAAAGAAACGAAATGTTTTGTAAAGATTTAATTTAAAAACAGCCAGATTTGCAAAAAAAAATAAAATTGCAAGTCGAAATTTCGAAAAAAAGGCAACATTTTCAAATATGAGGTTCAACATTTGAAAAAAGTCGACATTTTTAAAAAACTTCAAAACTTCGAGATAAACTCAAAGTTTTGAACAAAAAAATGAAAATATCGGAAAGGAAATTTTCAATAAAGTTGAAATTTTTCAAAAATACAATGTTAACAAGGACAAAAGTTATAAAAGGGGTAAACAAGTTTAAAAATAATCAAAATATATCCAGATAAGACAGAATTTTGAAAAATTTTGAGAAATTGGAATTTTCAAAGCGGCAAAAGTTTTGAAAAAGAGTCGAAATTTTTAAAATCAAATCAAGTCGAATAAAATAAATGAAATTTTGGAAGTCGAACGAAAACGACTTTGTGATACAAGTGGGTATATGAAAATGTCGAAATTTTTAAAATAAGTCGAAATTTTCGAAATAAGTCGAAATTTTCGAAATAAGTCAAAATTTTTAATAAAAATTGAATTTTTCAAAAAAGTCGGAATTTTCAAAAAAATGATCTAATAATCCTTTCTCTTTTTTCACGTAGACGAAGGCGCGGGTATCTATATTAATAAAATTGGAACCTCTAAGTATTTATCGGTCTGTCTGTCTGTCGAGTGATTTTTGTCCGGGCTAATCTCCGAAACTGCCAAACCAATTTTAATAAAACTTTTACTAAAATGTAGAGCTTTTTCAGGGGTACCTTTTAGGCTATTTCTCTTCCAATAAATTTAACCATTTACTTCTAACAACTCAAAAATTTTCTATATTCTATATTAATAAAATTGAAACCCCCAAGTATCTATCGGTCTGTCTGTCAACTGATCTTTTGTCCAGGGTAATCTCCGAAACTGCCAAATCAATTTTAATAAAACTTTTACTAAAATGTAGAGCATTTTTAGGGTTACCTTTTAGGCTGCTTCTCTTCCAGTAAATTCAACCATTCACTTCTAACCACTCAAGTATTTTCTATACTCTACATTAATAAAATTGAAACCGTTAAGTATTTATCGGTCTGTCTGTCTGTCTGTCTGTCTGTCTGTCTGTCTGTCTGTCTGTCTGTCTGTCTGTCTGTCTGTCTGTCTGTCTGTCTGTCTGTCTGTCTGTCTGTCTGTCTGTCTGTCTGTCTGTCTGTCTGTTCTGTCTGTCTGTCTGTCTGTCTGTCTGTCTGTCTGTCTGTCTGTCTGTCTGTCTGTCTGTCTGTCTGTCTGTCTGTCTGTCTGTCTGTCTGTCTGTCTGTCTGTCTGTCCTGTCTGTCTGTCTTCTGTCTGTCTGTCTGTCTGTCTGTCTGTCTGTCTGTCTGTCTGTCTGTCTGTCTGTCTGTCTGTCTGTCTGTCTGTCTGTCTGTCTGTCTGTCTGTCTGTCTGTCTGTCTGTCTGTCTGTATGTCTGTCTGTCTGTCTGTCTGCCTGTCTGCCTGTCTGTCTTTCTGTCTTTCTGTGTTTCTGTCTTTCTGGCTTTCTGTCTTTCTGTCTTACAGTCTTACTGTCTTTCTGTCTTTCTGTCTTTCTGTCTTTCTGTCTTTCTGTCTTTCTGTCTTTCTGTCTTTCTGTCTTTCTGTCTTTCTGTCTTTCTGTCTTTCTGTCTTTCTGTCTTTCTGTCTTTCTGTCTTTCTGTCTTTCTGTCTTTCTGTCTTTCTGTCTTTCTGTCTTTCTGTCTTTCTGTCTTTCTGTCTTTCTGTCTTTCTGTCTTTCTGTCTTTCTGTCTTTCTGTCTTTCTGTCTTTCTGTCTTCTGTCTTTCTGTCTTTCTGTCTTTCTGTCTTTCAGTCTTTCTGTCTTTCTGTCTGTCGACTGATCTTTTGTCCGCGATAATTTTCGAAACTGCCAAATCAATTTTAATAAAAGTGTTACTAAAATGTAGAGCATTTTTAGGGGTACCTTTTAGGCTATTTCTCTTCCAGTAAATTCAACCATCTACTTCTAACCGCTCAAGAATTTTCTATGTTCTGTATTAATAAAATTCGAAACCTCTAAGTATTCATAGGTCTGTCTGTCTGTCGACTGATCTTTGTCCGCGCTCATTTTCGAAACTGCCAAATCAATTTTAATAAAACTTTCACTAGAATGTAGAGCTTTTCTAGGCGTACCTTTTAGGCTATTTCTCTTTCAGTAAATTCAACCATTCACTTCTAACCCCTCAAAAATTTAATTATATGTGAACACCAAAGTTTTAATTTAATTGATTATGTTTGTAAGTCTGCAACTGAGAAATAAATGTCGTAATTTTTTTATTGTAGCAAGGAACGGGAGACTCAACGAAAAAAGGGTTAGGAACGTCTGGTTTGGTCGTAATTTGATAAGCGCCCCCGTCGAGCTACAAAATCCTAAATTAATGCCCATCTTCTTCTGTTATGGAATTCTAATAACTATTTTGTTCTTTAGACATTAAATAAATCACACTGACTAACCAATCCTTACGGCATAAGTACCCAAAAAATAGAATTTCTATTTTTAATTTCTGACAGATTTGAGTTGAAGAAGTTAATCAAAAACATGGAGGTGTAATTTCAGATAAAATACTTTACTTTGCTATTATTCTGTAGTAATTTATATATTTTTTTTGGGATTAATCTTAAGCGATTTTAATTCCAAGGGAGTATTTTTCTTCTCGCTCTTAACAAGTCAGTGAAGTAAAGTTTCGAAACGGAAACGACATTTAATATGGTTAAATTGAGTTGAATAAAGAAAATCCTCTTAATATAACCGCCACCCTGCCAGTTTCGCTAAATTTTTACCATAAAAGAAGGCAAGTGCTATTTATTTTGTCATTTATTAAGGGTTAGGGATATTTCACAGTTTTACCGCGTGTCGCTCCTCCTGGAAACTCCCGAAATTGATGACTAAAGAATATTTCAGGTGAGATCCACTGATTTCGCCGTCGCTCGATCCCTTCCGTGTTCCGTCGACTTCGGGGTTTACACCCCTTATCACCAGAATGCTTGGCGTCAGTATCGAAGGCACTTCGGTACGGTTCGCGTTCGAGCTGATATTCGGCGTTCGCGATTACGATTACGCAAGTTCGAATCTGTCAAAAAGCCGTGAACTTTTTTCGTTGTGAATTGTGATGTACGCTTGGGAGTGAAATTTTAACGTGTAATTGTGTCATGTGGTTGGTTGTGTTAATTGCTTCTATCTTGGCTACCGGTGCATCCTTTCAGACGATATATCCTGAGGATGAGGAACCAGAAACAGGTAGAATTTTTTTTTGGATTATTGCGGCCAACTGTTTCAAAAAATAGGGAATCTTTAAGTGGTGACGTCATTGACGTTGAAAATAAATCCGAATTTATTTTTTTTTAAATCAATTACACTAGTTTTTACCACATTCCGTAGATTAACAGCTTCCTATTAGTATGTGCTATTAATTTTCATGAAAATATTATGTCTTTTCACTACCTATATTCATTATAAGGAAAAACTTTAAATTTATATAAGAAATCTTTGGGATTAAAACCATAATTTTAAAAAATTAATAACATGGATTGGTACAAAATTTAAAATAAAATCCATATCTCTGGAAGAATATCAAAATTTCGAAAAGGATTCAGCGAGCGAGAGGAAAAATTTTGATAGAAAAACCCCAAATTTGGATATTAAATAGCAATTTAAAAAAAAAATGGTAACGAAATTTTCAGAAAAAAGCTCGAAATTTCCAAATATGAAGGCTACAGAAATAAAAATGGAATAACAAATTGGATTTTACGCTAGAAGAACCTACATTAAAGAAATAATTGAGAAAATAAAAAATAATGGTCCTAAGTTGGAAGAATTTGGACCTCCAAGTCGGAATATCTAACTTCCCCCCATTTTGCTTAGTTTTTGAAGCCAAAATAATTGTTAAGACTAACGGTTGCTAAAAGTTTAGAACGTTAGGTCTCTGCCGCGTATAGCGAAACGTAAGAGTCAAATTACTCGATTTTTAGCATAGACTGTCTGCGTGGATACAATAATATAAATCCCCGAGACGCTTTGCAGTAGATTTTTAGAGCCGACTGCTCATGCCACAGACTTACAAACCAAAGCTTTAGCCAAAGGCATCCAGGAGAAGTAGTGGAGTTACTGTGTCATTAATAGAGACTTGAATTTAAATAAAATCCTATAATTCTACCTTTTCATCTTTTTCGGCATTTTTCGTGCGTCCATTTCAATTTAGTTAGTTTTTTACTTTTTTATGCATGATTAAGACCTATTTTCAAAAAGTTTAGAGCCTATTTATCCTTTTCTATGGGCTTCCCCGAGTAGATTTACAATTCTGAAGAATTTAAGCAGAAATATGTATACTTATTTAATAAAATAAAGCAATAAAACTAAATATTTATTTCGTTATAACAACAAGAAACTTCCGAACAAAAAGCGAAATATGTTAATTCCTAACAAAAGTCCTTGTTCGAACCAGACATTTTCAGTTTTTTAAACCCTAAAATCTAGAAATAAGTTGACCTTTAGTATTACTGTTTAAATTTCGAAAAAAAAAACCATAATTTATGTAAAAAAAAGGTTTCAAGTCAAAATTGTCAACAAAAAAAAAGATAAACTATAAAAACTGCAAGGCAAGTTTTAAATTAGGAATTTTAGGAAAAAAAAGGTCCAAATTTCAAAAGGATCAAATCAAAAATTATCGAAATTCAACATTTTCTAAAAATTTTGAAATTTGGAGCAAAATTTAAACAAGTTTTGAGGTTTCTTTGCTATTTTCTCAAAATTCCAAATGTTTTAAAGAAAGTTTAAATGTCGAAAGAGAATGTTTTAAAAACAGTTTAAATATCGAAAGAGAAAAAGTCAAAATATTTTGAAAAAGTTTAAATTTTATGTCACTGCCAACGTGAAGATTTTAAAATAAAAAAAACCACAATTATTAGGAACCGACATTTCAATTTTAATTTTGGCGAGTCAAAAGTATAGAAAATACATTTAGCTTTGTGTCAAAAAGACAAGATTTTTCACAGACTCGCTCTTTCTTGACTCTCCAACGCAAGTAGTTTAGCTTCTGATTTTATTTTCTTAGCTCCTGGAATCCCAGTAGGTAATACCGAATTTCCACGACTCACTTCTACAACAAAAAGTTTTATTTTTTCTGAATTTGTGACATGTCACTAAATTAGCAACAAATTACAAACAGTAAAAAATTAGGTATTACCGCACACCAAGGGCTGTACTCTCACGCATAAAAACGGTACCTTAAACATTAAAATATACACAGAAAACCATCAATATAAGGAAATATGAATACAAAATCTCAAAATTATTCCTTACTGGAGCACAATCTGCAAGCAAAGAAAAATTCAAACACAAAACACAAAAGATAACAACTCAGTCCATAATCTCGTCCTAGAACATGAGATTAGTAAACTGATGAATTGGTTAATTAAACTGCTGCATGCATAAGAAAATAATACCTGCGAACAGTGGCGGCTCGTAGCCAAAACTAATGGGAGTGCTGCGACAATGTTTAAAGTTTAGCGTTTTATATTTTATCCAAAATGGGGATTTCTTCAAAATTTTAACTTTTTAAAACTTCAACTAAACATTTCGACATTTTCAAAATGTATGGTAACTTTTCGAAAATTTTAGATTTCTTAGAAAACTTGTCGAAATTTCGAGAAAAAATCGAAATTAAGAAAAATGTCAACATTTCGAGAAAAAAGTCGAAATTTCGAAATATTTTGAGAAAAAAAAATCGAAATTTGAGAAAAAGTCGAAATTTCGAGAGAGAAGTCGAAATTTTCAAAAAAAAAGTCGAAATTTCCAGAAAAGTCGAAATTTTGAGAAAAAAAGTCGAAAGTTTGAAATATTTTGAGAAAAAATCGAAATTTGAAATAATATTCGAGATTTCGAGAAAAAAGTCGCAATTTCGCAAAAAAAAGTCGAAATTTTGAGAAAAAAGTCGAAGTTTGAGAAAAAAAACGAAGTTTCGAGAAAAAGATCAAAATTTCGAGAAAAAAAGTCAAAATTTTGAGAAAAAAAGTCAAAATTTTGAGAAAAAAGTCAAAATTTCGCGAAAAAAAAGGTCGAAATTTTCAGAAAAAAGTCAAAATTTCGAGTAAAAAGTCGAAATGGGGATTTCTTCAAAATTTTAACTTAGAATATATGTTGTGTAATTTTAAGTAGCTTAGAATAGCTTTAAAAGTATTTAGACAACTTTCCAGCGACTCCCAACAACTTTGTATGACCTTGAGTAGCTTAGAACATGTTGTGTAGTTTCTAGTAGCTTCAAATAGCTTCAAAAATATTTAGAGAAGTTTCTAGCTACTTCCAACAGATTTGCATGATTTTGACTAGCTTAGAATATATGTTGTGCAATTTTGAGTAGCTTAGAATAGCTTTAAAAGTATTTGGACAACTTTCCAGCAACTTCCAACAACTTTGTATGACCTTGAGTAGCTTAGAACATGTTGTGTAGTTTCTAGTAACTTTAAATAGCTACAAAAATATTTAAAGAAGTTTCCAGCCACTTCCAACAGCTTTGCATGACTTTGAGTAGCTTACAATATATGTTGTGTAATTTTGAGTAGCTTCGAATAGTTTCGAAAGTATTTACACAAATTTTCAGCAACTCCCAACAGCTTTGCATGACTTTGAGTAGCTTAGAACATATGTTGTGTTTTCCAGAAATTTCCAGAAAAGTCGAAATTTTGAGAAAAAAAGTCGAAAGTTTGAAATATTTTGAGAAAAAATCGAAATTTGAAATAATAATCGAGATTTCTAGAAAAAAGTCGAAATTTCGCAAAAAAAGTCGAAATTTTGAGAAAAAAATCAAAGTTTGAGAAAAAAACGAAGTTTCGAGAAAAAGATCAAAATTTCGAGAAAAAAAAGTCAAAATTTCGCGAAAAAAAAGTCGAAATTTTCAGAAAAAAATGGAAATTTGGAGTAAAACGTCGAAATGGGGATTTCTTCAAAATTTTAACTTTTTAAAACTTCAACTAAAAATAAATTTCGACATTTTCAAAATGTATGGTAACTTTTCGAAAATTTTAGATTTCTTAGAAAACTTGTCAATGAAAATTTTTGAATTATGTCGCGTTATTTAAAACACTGAATTTTTTTCAAATTTCGATTATATTCCAAAATTTAGACTCTTTTCTTATAATTTCAACTTTATTTTATTTTTAAGTATTGAGTTTTTCGAAAATCTGTGTATACTCTTTTAAAAACATCCCCATTTTCGAAAATATTTAAACTTATCGGTGGTTCGTTTTTTTGAATTTTTTTTGAAAATTAAGTGTACTTTTTTTGAAAACGTAAAATTTTTTAAAACTGGACTTTTGACGTTTTAAATTTTTGATCTTTTTTAAAATTTCAACATTTTATCATTTTTTTTTTGAGAAATTATACTATTTTTATTGAAAATTTCGATTTTTTTGCAAAGTTGAAATGGAGACATTTTATAAAATGTCGACTTCTTCACAATTTTGACCACTTTCGTTTTTTATTACTTTTTAATTTTCGAAATTCTTTTAAAATTTCGATTTTTTTTAACTCTTGACGTTTAACATTTTTTCAAAATTTTGATTTTGTTGACTTGAAATTTCAATCTTTTTTAAAAAATATTTAACTTTGGTTCAAAATTTTAACTACCAAACATTAAAACCCTCTTCAAACTTTTAACTTCTCAGTATTTCGACTTTTGGAAACCTCGATCTAGCTGATAATTTTCGATTTGTTTTCAATATTCCGGCTTTAAATATTTTGGTTTTTATTGATAATTTGAGTGAAAATTTCCCAATTATTCAAAATTTTAACTTTTTTTAAAATTTCGCATTATTTTACAACCTCGATGATAATTCTCAGATCTTTAGAATGTGTCTATTTTTTCGAAGTTTTGATATTTTTTTTTAATTTCGACTAAAAATATTTCGACCTATTTGTTTGAAAATATCCTTATTTTCAAAATTTTTACTTCTTTTGAAAATTTGAAAGTTTTTGAAAATTTTTTCTTTATCCTTAAATTTTTTATATATTTCGTATATTGATCAAAGTTTAGAAAGATCAAAGTGTTAAAAAATTTCTGTTTTTTCCTAAAAATTTTAGCCCTTCCCTAAATCTGCGTTTTTCTAAAATTTTTAACTTTTTTTAATTCCCTTTTTGTTAAATATTTCGGTTTTTTTAAATGTTCGAAGTTTTAAAGTTTTACCTATTTTTCAAAATGAAACATGTTTGGATAACTTAAAAAGTTCGACTATTTTTTTAATTTAAACTATTTTCAAAATTTTGACATTCTTTGCAAATTGTCGATCCTTTATTCGAATATTTTGATTTTTCTTTTAAGTGAGACATTTCTTAAAAACTCATTTTGAAATTTCTATCTAATTCGTAAAATTTCGAATTTTTCTTTTCAAAATTTCGACTCTTTTTGAAAACTTGTTTTTTCTTAAAGTCCAAACTTATTTCAAAATATTATTTATAATTTTTTTCAACATTCAACTTTTAAAAAATGTGAGTTTTTATTTTAAATCTGAACTACTCAGAAGTTGGACTTTTTCCAAAATTTTACCTCTTCAAAATGTCAGCCTTTTTGATAATCATGATTTTTTTGATTATTTTGAGTTTTCTTCAATATTCAAAATTTCAGATTCTTTGGAAATTTAATTAAAAATTCTGCAATTTATTTTAAATGTCGATATTTTTTCAAAATATTGCTTTTTTCCATTAGCACAATTATTAAAAATGTCAACTATTTTAAAAATTTAATTTTTATTTTCAAAATATAAACTTTTTTCAAAATCCTTATTTTCATTTGAAAATGTTCATACTAATGAGTTAACACAATATTTATTAATTCTGAGGTAGGTACGAAGCTCGCCAGGGTCAGCTAGTACTTAATAATTTTCAGTTTCTTATCAAAATTACAAAATAAAAGGAACTTTAAAATATTAACATTTCGTGAAAAATCTTTAATATTTATAAAACAAATTAGAGAAATGAAAAATTTTTACAAGAAATAATATTTTAAAGACAAAATCTTCAGCAATAGTTAAAATTCTAAAAAAATTTCTTTGTATAAAATGTTTAAAGAAAAACACAAATTTCATGGAAAAAAAATCAAAATTTATTTGAAAAAAAATTTGAAATATCTTTACAAAAAGGTTGAAATTGAAATTTTATCAAAATAATCCAAGACTCGGTTGTTATTTCATTTTGAAAAAAATTACAAAATGGGAAAGGAGTTGAAAATTAAATTTTTGCTTAAAATTTCTTCGTTTTTTTTTCAAAATGTTGACATTTTTATAGAAATTTTAGGGTTTTTTTGCTAAATATTTTTATCAAAATTAGAAAATAAAATGAAATATGAAATGTCATAGTCTAGCGAAAAAACTTGACACTTTTAAAGCCAATCAGAGGAACATAAAAAAATCTGGAGTAGTTGAAATTTCCAGAAAAAAATTTAAGGACAATTTTCAGACAAAATGGGAATTTATAAAAAAAAATCTTTTTATAAATATTTAGGAAAAAAAGGAATCTTCCCAGAAAATATTAAAATGTTCTTAAATAAATCGAAATATCTAAAAGAAACTCAAAATGTTTATACAAAATTGAGATATAAGGTAAAAACTCGAATATTCGCTATTACATAGAGTTGGATTTGGATTTTATTTTGAAATTTTAATTATTTTCTCAAAATCTTTACAAAAATTAGAAAAGAAAATTAAAGTAGATTTTAAAATCCAGTAACTTCGTAAAAGAAACTTGACATTTCTATAAAAATAAATCAGAGAAAATTTAAAATCTCTATAAAAAATTGTTTAAGGAAAAGTCTTCAGGAAATGTTGAGAAAAAACTCTTAAGCGAAATTGGGGGTGCTGCAGTTCTACAGTACCTATACGCGAGCCGCCATTGCCTGCGAATCAAAATTTAGTTTTAAATAAATAAAACATAAAGAAATATTGCAAATTAAAAAATAGAAAACTTATCAATACATCTTCATGGCACTACGATCATTGTTTACGAGCGCGTTGGCAATCAATGAGTAAAGGGATGGTAACAAAGGAGGTGAAGTGTAAACAGATCTTTTATAGCCTTCAGGCGACAATCGTCTACAAAAGAAAACGTTCTACCTCTTAAAGGTACCTACCCCCTTAATTGAGACGGTATTACCGCATATCAAGGGCTGTACTCCTCCGCATAAAAGCGGTACCTCGCACATTAACCAATGAAAATGAAAAGTCGACTGCCCTCACGCCCATCTCAATCATTATCATCCGAATACCTTAACCGCCGATTAATAACTAAATGAAAGAAAAGAAAAAAATAAAAGTTCAAATATTGAAATTTGACGTTTCAGTTTACAAAATGTAAAAAAGTTAAAATAAAAAAAGTTATGCATCTTGTCCAAGAAAAAAAATTCAATTCTTATTAGTTAAATAAATGTCTGTCAAAAGGATAGAAAATGTATTTAACTTTGTATCAAAGGACAAGAATTTTGACAGACTCGCCCTTTCTTGATTTTGAACAGTAGTTTGGCTTCTGGTTTAATTTTCGTGGTTCCCGGAATCCCGGATGGTGATACCGAATTTCCAAGACTCATTTCTACAACAAAAAGTTGTATTTTCTTCTAAATGTGTGACACGCCACTAAATAGCAACAATCTACAAACAGTAGAAAATTAGAAATATTAAAAAGGACACAGAAAAACATCAATGTGAAGAAACATGAATACGAAATGTCAAAATTATTCCCTACTGGTGAAAACTTGGAGCACAATCTACAAACAAAAAAAAATTCAAACACACAACACGAAAGATAGCAACACAGTCCACGATCCCTTTATATAGCTAACTAGTAAAGTGACGAATTAGTAAATTAAACAATATTGCAAATAGAAAACTTAACAATACATCTTTGTGGCAGTATTTACGCGCACGTCGGCAATCGATAAGTGAAGGGACGGTAGCAAAAGCGATTAGGTGTAAGTAGTTCTTTTATAGCCATCAGGCAACAAACTTCCACAAAAGAAAACGTGGTATATCCATATCCCTTAAAAGTGACAACCACTTTATGCGAAAGGTATTTCAGACACCAAGGGATGTACTCTCTCGCATGAAAACAATACCTGGCACATTAACTAATAAGTAAAAAAATTGTTTATACAAATTCCTTAAAGGTGACGACCCTCTTTATTAAGAAGGTATTACCGCACACCAAGGGCTGTACTCTCCCGCATAAAAGTGGTACCTGGCAAATTAACTAATAAAAAATTAAGTCGCTCTTACGCCTATCTCAATTACTATCATCCGAACACCTCGACCGCCGGTTAATGACTAAATAAAAGAAAAGAATAAAAGTTCAAATATTGAAATTCGACGTTTCAGTTAACAGAATGTAATCAAATTGAAATAAAAAAAAGTTATGTATCTTGTCTTAGAACAAAAATGTAATTGTTATTAGTTCAATAAATGTCTGTCAAAAGTATATAAAATGCATTTAGCTTTGTGTCAAATGCAGTGGCGGCTCGTAGCCAAAACCAATGGGGGTGCTGTGACAATGTTTAGCGGTTTATGTTTGAACCAGAATGTCGATTTCTTCAAAATTTTAACTTTTAAAATTTCGACTAAAAATTTCGACATTTGCAAAATGTTATTTTTCGAAAATTTAAGATTTCTTAGAAAACTTGATTCATTTTTATTTTAATGTCGCGTTTTTAAGACTGGATTTTTTTCCAAATTTCGATTGTATTCCAAAATTTAGACTTTTTTCTTGTAATTTCAACTGTATTTTTAAGTACTGACTTTTCCGAAAATGTGTGTTATGCACTTTTAAAAATATCTCGATTTTCGAAAATATTTAAGCTTTTCGGTGTTTTGTTTTTTTTGTATTTTTTAAACTTGAATGCATTTTTTCAAAATTATCACCCTTTGAAAATTTATATTTTTTCTGAAAATGTAAAATTTTTTAAAACTGGACTTTTGATTTTTTAAATTTTCGATTATGTTTAAAAATCCATCATTTTTTTGAAAAATTATAATATTTTAATTGAAAATTTTGATTCTTAATAATTTGGACTGTTTTTTTTTAATATCAAGCATTTGTCAAAATGTCGGCTATTTTTACAAAATTTTGAGTTTTTGAAATGTAGACATTTTATAAAATGTCGACTTTTTTCACATTTTCGACTATTTTTATTTTTTTTTTGAAATTTGGCTACTTTTTAATTTTCGAAATTCTTTCAAATTTTCGATTTGAAATGTTGACGTTTTATGAAAAGTTTAACATTTTTTTTAAATTTTAATTCTGTTGACCTGAAATTTCAATTTTGTTGACCTAAAATCTCAATTTTGTTGACCAAAAATTTCAATTTCTAAAAAAAATCATTAAGTTTGGTTCAAAATTTTGACTACCAAAAATTTGATCTTTTTTCAAACTTTTAGCTTCTCAATATTTCGACTTTTGAAAACATGGATCAATCTAATACTTTTCGACTTGTTTTCAATATTCCGGCTTCGAAAATTTTGGTTTTTATTCATAGTTTTTTCAAATTTGTCTACTTTTTAATTTTCGAAATTCTTTCAAATTTTCGATTCGAAATGTTGATGTTTTATGAAAAGTTTAACATTTTTTCAAAATTTTAATTTTGTTGACCTGAAATTTCAATTTTGTTGACCTAAAATCTCAATTTTGTTGACCAAAAATTTCAATTTCTAAAAAAAATCATTAAGTTTGGTTCAAAATTTTGACTACCAAAAATTTTATCTTTTTTCAAACTTTTAGCTTCTCAATATTTCGACTTTTGAAAACCTGGATCAATCTAATAGTTTTCGACTTGTTTTCAATATTCCGGCTTCGAAAATTTTGGTTTTTATTGATAGTTTGAGTGAAAACTTCCCAATTATTCAAAATTTAAACTTTTTAAAAATTTCGAATTATTTTAGGAACTCGATAATAATTCTTAGATTATTTGAATGTGTCTACTTTTTCAAAGTTTTAATATTTTTTAAATTTAAACTATATTTCGACCCATTGTTTAAAAAGGTCTCCATTTTCAAAATTTTGACTTCTTTTGGAAATTTGCGTTCTTATCCTTAAATGTTTAATATATTTCGTATATTTCTCAAAATTTAGAAAGATTAAAGTGTCAAAAAATTTGACTTTTTTTTTGAAAATTTTAACCTTTTCTTATATCTGCACTTTTCTAAAATTTTCAACTTTTTTTTTTTAATTCCCAAAAATTAAAATACAGAACTTGTCTCCTGAAACCAAGAAAGATTAAAAAACACAACAAAGGTTGCTCTAACGCGTTTCCACAGCCAAGTTCTCATCTTCAGAGAGAAAAAAATTTAATTCCCATTTTGTTGAAAATTTCGGTATTTTCGAATGTTCGAATTTTCCAGATCTTTTTTTTCGAATTTTTTTTTAAATTTAGAGTCTATGAAAATATGCAAGTAGAATAAAACCTAGACTGCAAATTCATGCAGCCCTCTAGGCGTGTATAGTGAATCATAGGTAGCTGAACTACCAACAGTTGAAACACTGCCACCTAGCGAAGCGGTTGCTCTCTAGGAAAACTCTCCCAGAACACAAGGATTCTAATTCACAGACCAATAGGTGTGAACATTTATTAAATTCGAAATTTGGAAACCGGTCTTTCATTTTCAAACATCAAATCTAATAAATGTTTACACCTATTAATCTGTGCTTTAGAGTCTAGTTTAATGTCAATTACCAACAGTTGAAACACTGCCACCTAGCGACGAGATCTAACAAGATCGGAACCGGTCTTTGGTTTCCAAACTTTGAATCTAATAAATGTTCAAACCTATTGGTCTGAGCATTAGAATCTCCATGAAAACTTGAATTTTTTTTTAAAGGGTCAAGCTTTCTTCAACATATTATTTATAATTTTTTCGAAGATTTCCAGTTAAATCTTCAACTTAAAACAAAATGAGTTCTTATTTTAAATTTGAACTACTCAAAATTTCAACTTCTTCCAAAATTTTACCTCTTCAAAATTTCAACTTTTTTGATAACTACGAATTTTTTGATTATTTTGAGTTTTCTCCAATATTCAAAAATTCAGCTTCTTTGAAAATTTAATTAAAAATTCCTGGAATTAATTTTAAATGTCGATATCTTTTAATAATTTTGCCTTTTTCCATTCGCAAAATTATTGAAAATGTCGACTATCTTAAAAATTAAATTTTTTTTTAAATATTAATTTTTTTCAAAATCGTGGAAATTTGGCTTTCTATGGAAATTTCGAAATTTTTAAGAATCCCACTTTTTTCCAAATTTCGGCTTTCAACTTTGGTTTTATTTTTTATAACTGATAATTTTTTTCTTTTCAAATTTAAACTTTTTGGTATTATAATTATATTTATTATTTATTTATTATTATATAAAAATGAATATTACTTTCAGTAACAAAAATTTAGATTTTTAAAATTGTGCGAAGCGTTAAAACAAATTTCGAAAAAAACTTGCAGTTAATGTACAAATAAATTGTCAAAATTTAAATTTTAATCCCAAAATATTGACTTCAAGCATTAAATTGTTGAATATTTTTTTGCAATATTTTGATTGTTTTTGTTTTCTAAATTTTAAGACTTTTCTTCAAATGTTGTCTCTTTTTCTCAAAAATTTCAGTAATTCCTACTTTAAAAGTCGAAATTTTAAGAATATTTTTGACAATTAGTTTATTTTTAAAAATTGTTTTTTTTCTTTGATTCCTAAATTGTTCTTCATTTCAAAAATTTTGTATACAAATAAGAAATTTCAACTTTTCCTAGAAATATTGTTTGCTTTTTCTTCAAACGTTGCTCTTATTCTTTAAATTCGAACTTGAAAATTTTAAGAATAAATTTAACATTTTTAGAAAAATTGGAAATTTCGATTCAGATTTTTCTTTGGTCCTACAGTAGTAGTAATTTTTTTAGAGGAAATCAAATTGCAAAAAAATATTAAAATTTACAAGGTTCATTATTTCTTAAAGTTTCAATATTTTTCCCAAAGTTTTCTTATTTTTATTCAAATTTGGAGTTCATTTTCTCTAAATTTAACTATATACATAAAACAAAGTCGTGTTAGTTGCACCATTTATAACTCCATAACGGTAAAACGGATGTTTATGTTCTTTGCTATGTTGGATTTAACTCGGCCTCGAATACCCGAATAAAGACTAAAATATTGAAAAAATTCACATGTTTTATAAGAAATCCGTATACAGCGCCATCTCTAATTCATAAGAGAAATATACCACAACCTACACTAACCGTAAATAAGTTGTAAACAGTTTCCAGTAGATGGCACTGTATCTGTTTTGATTATGGCCCATTTTTAACGGGTTTTTGCGCAGGATTCACCTTGAAACGGCGAACATATTAAATATTTTAATGTAAAATTTAATTCAGCTAATGAGTTAACACAATATTTATTAATTCTGAGGTGGTACGAAGTTCGCCACTTAATAATTTTCAGTTTCTTATCAAAATTACAAAATAAAAGGAACTTTAAAATATTAACATTTCGTGAAAAACTTTAACATTTCTAAATTAGAGAAATCAAAATTTTTACAAGAAAAAATATTTTAAAAACAACATCTCCAGCAAAAGTCGAAATTCTAAAAAAAATATTTTGTATAAAATATGTAGAGAAAAGCACAAATTTCATAGGAAAAAAGTCAAAAGTTCTTAGAGAAAATCGAAATTTGACAAAAAAAATTGAAATATCTTTACAAAAAGGTTGAAATTGAAATTTTACGAAAATAATCCAAGACTCGGTTGTTGTTTCATTTTAGAAAAATCTCGAAATGCGAAAGGAGTTGAAAATTAAATTTTTACTTAAAATTTCTTCGTTTTTTCCAAAATGTTGACATTTTTAGAGAAATTTCAGGGTTTTTTGCTAAACATTTTTATCAAAATTAGAAAATAAAATGCAATATGAAATGTCAAAGTCTAGTGAAGAAATTTGACAGTTTTAATCAAATTAGAGGAACATAAGAGGAACAGGAAAATCCAGAAGAAATTTAAGGACAAAGTTTTCAGAAAAAGTGGGAATTTATAAGAAATTCCTTTTTATAAAATATTTAGGGAAAATGGAATCTTCGACATTTTTCTTAAATAAATCGAAATATCTAGAAGAAATGTTTTTTTCAATTTATTTAACATTTCTTCGGCCCAGTTTGGAAATATTTAAATTTTTATGGTTTGTTGACAATTTTTTTTGATGATGAAATGTCTATTCATGTTAAAATTTCTTTATTTTTCTTTTTTTTAATATATTTCAAAAAAATTTTTATTTTTAAATATTTCTTCTTCATTGTTCCCTTTCCATGTTATGCACTGCTGACGAGCTCAAATGAGAGCGAAACATCGATGTCCAGTGCTACAACCTTTTTTATGTATTTTTTACATTTTCCTAATTTACCAAAAAACAAAAATTTTTTATTTTTTCCATATCTAATTTTTGATCTTTTATTTTTCATTATTCCTATTCTATGTAAAATAAACTAACTTCTTAATTTGTGAACTGTCTTGAAGTGACGTTTTCAATAAATTTAAATATCACGTAGTCGCATTTCAAAAATTGTTTAGAAAATTGTCAACAAACCATAAAAATTTAAATATTTCCAAACTGGGCCGAAGAAATGTTAAATAAATTGAAAAAAACATAATATTTCCGGTCAATAAGGGTCTACCATAAAGAATAGATCTAGAAGAAACTCAAAATTTTTATACAAGAAAGTTGAAATTGAGATTTCAGGCAAAAGCTGGAATATTCGTTATTAATCTTTTTTTTAAGAAATATTAAAATGCGGAAGAGTTGGATTTAAATGTTATTTTGAAATTTTAATTATTTTTTCAAAATTGTAATTAATTTTTATAAAGGTTAGAAAAAAATGAAAATAGATTTTAAAATCCCGTAACTTCTTAAGAGAAACTTAGCATTTCTATAAAAAGAAATCAGATAAAATTTAAAATCTCTACAAAAATTGTTTAAGGAAAAGTTTTCGGAAAATTTTAAGGAAAAAACTCCTAAGAGGATTGGGGGTGCTGCAGTTCCACAGTACCTATACGCGAGCCGCCACTGGTCAAATGACAAGAATGGGCACAGACCCACCCTTTCTTGATTTTGAGTCGTAGTTTGGTTTCTGATTTTATTTTATTGGCTCCCGGAATTCGGGATGGTGATACTAAATTACCAAGAGTCATTTCTACAACAAAAAGTTGTATTTTCTTCTGAATGTATGACTAAATAGCAACAATCTACAAACAGTAAAAAATTAAAAATATTAAAAAGGACACAGAAAAACATCAATATAGAGAAACATAAGTACGAAATGTCAAAATTATTCCCTACTGATGGAAACTTGGAGCACAATCTACAAACAAAGAAAAATTCAAACACACAACATGAAAGATAGCAACAGAGTCCATGATCCCTTTATATAACTAACATGAGATTAGTAAACTGACGAATTAGTAAATTAAACAGCTGAATGCATAATTATAGGAAAATAGAAGAAAATAGTACAGAATCAAAACTTAGTATTAAATAAATTAAAAAATAAAGAAATATTGCAAATGGAAACATAGAAAACTTACCAATACATCTTCATGGCAGTATTTACGCGCGCGTCGGCAATCGATAAGTGAAGGGACGGTAGCAAAAGCGATGAGGTGTAAGCAGTTCATTTTTAGCCATCAGGCAACAAACTTCCACAAAAGGAAACGTAGTATATCCATACCCCTTAAAAGTGACGACCCACTTTATTCAGAAGGTATTACGGACACCAAGGGATGTACTCTCCCGCATGAAAACAGTACCTGCCACATTAACTAATAAGAAAAAAAGTTGTATATACAAATTTCTTAAAGGTGAAAACCCCCTTTATTGAGGAGGTATTACCGCACACCAGGGGCTGTACTCTCCCGCATTAAAGCAGTACTTGGCAAATTAACTAATGAAAAAGCAAGTAAATTGCCCTTACGCCTATCTCAATTACTATAATCCGAACACCTCGACCGCCAATTAATAACCAAATAAAAGAAACGAATAAAAGTTCAAATACTGAAATTGCTGAAATTAACAGAATGTAACCAACTTGAAATAAAAAAAAGTTAGGCATCTTGTCCCAGAAAAAAATTAAATCATTATTAGTTAAATAAATGTCTGTTAAAAATATAGAAAATGCATTTAGCTTTGTGTCAAATGACAAGAATTTTCACAGACTCACCCTTTCTTGATTTTGAGCCGTAGTTTGGTTTCTGATTTTATTTTCTTGGCTCCCGGAATTCGGGATGGTGATATCAAATTACCAAGAGTCATTTCTACAACAAAAAGTTGTATTTTCTTCTGAATGTGTGACTAAATAGCAACAATCTACAAACAGTAAAAAATTAGAAATATTAAAAAGGACACAGAAAAACATCAATATAGAGAAACATAAGTATGAAATGTCAAAATTATTCCCTACTGATGGAAACTTGGAGCACAATCTACAAACAAAGAAAAATTCAAACACACAACATGAAAGATAGCAACAGAGTCCATGATCCCTTTATATAACTAACATGAGATTAGTAAACTGACGAATTAGTAAATTAAACAGCTGAATGCATAATTATAGGAAAATAGAAGAAAATAGTACAGAATCAAAACTTAGTATTAAATAAATTAAAAAATAAAGAAATATTGCAAATGGAAACATAGAAAACTTACCAATACATCTTCAATGGCAGTATTTACGCGTGCATCGGCAATCGATAAGTGAAGGGACGGTAGCAAAAGCGATGAGGTGTAAGCAGTTCTTTTTTAGCCATCAGGCAACAAACTTCCACAAAAGAAAACGTAGTAGTATCCATACCCCTTAAAAGTGACGACCTACTTTATTCAGAAGGTATTACAGACACCAAGGGATGTACTCTCCCGCATGAAAACGGTACCTGGCACATTAACTAATAAGGAAAACAGTTGTATATACACATTTCTTAAAGATGAAGATCCCCCTTTATTGAGGAGGTATTACTGCACACCAGGGGCTGTACTCTCCCGCATTAAAGCAGTACCTGGCAAATTAACTAATGAAAAAGCAAGTAAATTGCCCGTACGCCTATCTCAATTACTATAATCCGAACACCTCTACCGCCAATTAATAACCAAATAAAAGAAACGAATAAAAGTTCAAATACTGAAATTGCTGAAATTAACAGAATGTAACCAACTTGAAATAAAAAAAAGTTAGGCATCTTGTCCCAGAAAAAAATTAAATCATTATTAGTTAAATAAATGTCTGTTAAAAGTATAGAAAATGCATTTAGCTTTGTGTCAAATCACAAGAATTTTCACAGACTCACCCTTTCTTGATTTTGAGCCGTAGTTTGTCTTCCGATTTTATTTTCTTGGCTCCTGGAATTCAAGATGGTGATACCAAATTACCAAGACTCATTTCTACAACAAAAAGTTGTATTTTTTTCTGAATGTGTGACTAAATAGCAACAATCTACAAACAGTAAAAAAATAGAAATATTAAAAAGGACACAGAAAAACATCAATATAGAGAAACATAAGTATGAAATGTCAAAATTATTCCCTACTGATGGAAACTTGAGCACAATCTACAAACAAAGAAAAATTCAAACACACAACATGAAAGATAGCAACAGAGTCCATGATCCCTTTATATAACTAACATGAGATTTGTAAACTGACGAATTAGTAAATTAAACAGGTGAATGCATAATTATAGGAAAATAGAAGAAAATAGTACAGAATCAAAACTTAGTATTAAATAAATTAAAAATAAAGAAATATTGCAAATAGAAACATAGAAAACTTACCAAAACATCTTCATGGCAGTATTTAGCGCGAGTCGGCAATCGATAAGTGAAGGGGACGGTAGCAAAAGCGATTAGGTATAAGTAGTTCTTTTATAGCCATCAGGCAACAAACTTCCACAAAAAAAAACGTGGTATATCCATATTCCCTAAAAGTGACAACCCACTTTATTCGAAAGGTATTTTAGACACCAAGGGATGTACTCTCCCGCATGAAGACGGTACCTGGCACATTAACTAATAAGGAAAAAAGTTGTATATACACATTCCTTAAAGGTGACGATCCCCTTTATTGAGGAGGTATTACTGCACACCAAGGGCTGTACTCTCTCGCATAAAAGTGGTACCTGGCAATTTAACTAATAAAAAATTAAGTCGCTCTTACGCCTATCTCAATTACTATCATCCGAACACCTCGACCGCCGGTTAATGACTAAATAAAAGAAAAGAATAAAAGTTCAAATATTGAAATTCGACGTTTCGGTTAACAGAATGTAATCAAATTAAAATAAAAAAAAGTTATGTATCTTGTCTTAGAAAAAAGATGTAATTGTTATTAGTTCAATAAATGTCTGTCAAAAGTATAGAAAATGCATTTAGCTTTGTGTCAAATGACAAGAATGTTCACAGACCCACCCTTTCTTGATTTTGAGCCGTAGTTTGGTTTCTGATTTTATTTTCTTGGCTCCCGGAATTCGGGATGGTGATACCAAATTACCAAGAGTCATTTCTACAACAAAAAGTTGTATTTTCTTCTGAATGTGTGACTAAATAGCAACAATCTACAAACAGTAAAAAATTAGAAATATTAAAAAGGACACAGAAAAACATCAATATAGAGAAACATAAATACGAAATGTCAAAATTATTCCCTACTGATGGAAACTTGGAGCACAATCTAAAAACAAAGAAAAATTCAAACACACAACATGAAAGATACCAACAAAGTCCATGATCTCTTTAAATAGCTAACATGAGACTAGTAAACTGACGAATTAGTAAATTAAACAGTTGTATGCATAATTATAAGAAAATAGAAGAAAATAGTACCGAATTAAAACTTAGTATTAAATAAATTTAAAAATAAATAAATTTAGAAATATTACAAACAGGAAAAATAGAAAACTTACCAATACATCTTCATGACAGTATTTACGCGCAGCGTCGGCAATCGAATAAGTGAAAGGGACGGTAGCAAAAGAAATGAGGTGTAGCAGTTCTTTTTATAACCAAATCAGGCAACAAACTTACACAAAAGAAAACGATGTCTATACATACCCCTCGAAAGGTGATCGACCCACTGTATTGAGAAGGTATTACAGACACCAAGGGCTGTAGCTCTTTTGCATGAAAGCAGTACCTGGCACATTAATTATTGAGGAAGAAAGGTGTATATACATACCCCTTAAAGGTGCCCGCCCCTTTTATTGAGGAGGTATAACCGCACACCAAGGGCTGTACTCTTTCGCATGTAAGCGGTACCTGGCACATTAACTATTGAGGAAGAAAGGTGTGTATACATACCCCTTAAAAGTGCCCACCCTCTTTGTTAAGGAGGTATTACCGCACACCAAGGGCCGTACTCTCCCGCATGTGAGCGGTACCCTGACACATTAACTAATAAGGAAAAAAGTCGACCGCCGGCTCCCTCATCTCGTTCACTAAGATCTGAACACCTCGACCCCCGATTAATAACTAAATAAATGATAAATTACATCATCAAAAACATAAATTGTGAATTCTCGAGCACTTTCTGTACCAGGCTGTATCATCTTGTGCCCCACACACACACCAACATGCCGCGCTCACACATTCGGATAAATGCGTAAATTGCGGGTTGTGAAATGACACAAGTATCAAGTTTATTATTGTATTAAATGATCTTTGTGCTTCTACAATAATGTCCCTGTCAACCGAGATTCGCTCCCGGCGCGAGGTATTTTGTATTATATTAATTTTAAGGAATGAGCAAATTAAAACACTTTGATATCTTTACCAGAGGTTGTACTTAACCCGAGGCATCCGAACAATGCAATAATCACAATTTCTGCTCATTTCAGATACAAGATTTATTTGAAAATCTAATAAACGGTCTTACGTAATTTGCCTTGAAAAAGTGGAACGCCAAGGAGCGGGCTAAAGCGAAACATGTCTTAAATACTTAATAAAGGGCATCCGGGGATTTTGGTTATTAAACAACTAAAATATTACGTCGGTATTTATATTCATGCACTTAATTAAATATTTCCAGGCGCGACAGAGCGGTGGGTCTTGCGAGTCGAAGGAAAAGCCCCATTTAAGCTCACGTGCACACAGGCAAATACCAAAATCTCCCAGAAAATCTAAAATACAAACAACAGTGGTGGGAATTCTTATAAGCCGCTCAATTCCAGCCGCATGCTTCCACCGGAGCTAATTCATTTTCCACAGCAATTTACTCATTTATATCGTTTGCTAATTTCGCTTCGTTTCAATATTTAAATTTATTTCGGGAGCGATAGTAGTGGGTCGTTTGCACAAAACATGTTTTGTGCAGACGATGGTTATTTTTAACAGTGGATTCTACGTCCAAAAATATGCAAAAAATTTCATATAATCGTATAACAAAATTAGGAATAATTTTATTATCGCCCCCTCCTAGTTTTCCCCGCCACTGATCCACGCTGAATAAAATTTTACAGTTTATTTTATAGAACATTAAAATCTGAATATGTGTGCCAAATCTTAGTTACTTATCTTGTCAGATTTTGAAAAAATCAATAAAAAACCATTATTTCGATTTTATTTTTGACACCCTGTATCTCGAAAACAAAGCTTCTTTTAATTCTTAGTTTATATTCTCTTGATTCTTGGTTCATATTCTCTTGATTTTTGGTTTATATGAAACTTTTTACATATTTTTAGATGAAGAATCCACTGTTAAAAATTTTCAACCGTAAGTTCGAGACACCCTGTATATGATTGCAAGGCGAAACTAGAATACGGGCAGAATAGAGCGCTTTCCTTTCCCCCTCCTCTCCGACCTATGTAGCTAAATGATAATTTTTATTCGACTGAGGAGACTATTTCTACAAAAAATTCTATTTCTCAAAATTTGTCCTTTCTTTAAGATATCGACGTATTTTCGAAATTTCGACTTACTTCTCAAAATTTCGACTTATTTCTCAAAATTCGTATTTTTTTCACAAAATTTGTCTTTTTCTTGACATTACTAAATTATTCTTAAAATTCGGCCAAAATTCGACTTTCTAAAAATTTCGAAATTTTATTTCAAAATTCGTCGTTTTTTTCCAAACTTCAAAATTTGTTTTTTCTAAAAATTTCAATTTTATTTTGTTGAAAACTTAACCTTTTGCATATTTTGACTTCTTTCGTTGTTAAAATATACCGTTTTCCTCGAAATTTGTTCGCTCTTCTAATAAAAAAAAACTAAAAGTATTTATCTGGAGAATTTGAAAATGAATTTTTTTTGAAATTTCGTAAACTTTTGAAAAACATAAAAATTCCTAAAAAATCTTCTTAGAAAACTGTAACTGTTTCTTAAACTTTCGACTTTTATCTCATTTGCGGACATCACGGTGCGGCAGGGCGGGGCAACTGTCCCTCTTTGATTCAAACAGTCAAGAGAAAATTCAGGAAATTGAGAAAGTTTTTTTTCAAAATTCGTCCTTTTTTAAAAAATTTTGATAAAACTGGCCTCTCTGTAAGGATTTTCTAGTATTTATTAAATTTCGATTTTTTCTTGAAACTGCGATCTTTTTCCTAAATTTCGAATTTTTTTAAAATCAATTTTTTTTGAGAATCCCGAGGAAAAAATCGAAAGTTTCAGAAATCAAAACGATTTAAAAAAAAATCGAAATTTTGATATTTTTCTCAGAATCGGTATATTCCTAGAAATCTGGATTATTGTTCTCGAGAATCTTCTTTTTCTTGAAATTCTGAATTTCAAAATTTTCATAAAATTGTCCTATTTCTGGGAATTTCCGACTTATAACTCAATTTCGATTTTTTTAAACTTCGATCTTTTTCTTAAATTTCGAATTTTTTAGAATCAATTTTTGTTTCTAAAAATCCCGAGTAAAAATCGAAAAATCCGGAAATCAAAACGTATTAAAAAAAAAAGCGAAATTTTGATATTTTTTTTTTTGGATCTATATATTCCCAAAAATCTAAATATTTCTTCTCGATAGTCTTCTTTTTCTTGAAATTCTGAATCCCAAAATTTTGATAAAATTGGCCTATTTCTGGGAATTTTCGACTAATTATTAAATTTCAATTTTTTCTCGAGACTTTCACATTTTTTTTAAATCAATTTTTGTTTTTAAAAATCTCGAATAAAAATCGAAAAATCCGGAAATTAAAACGAATTAAAAAAAAATCGAAATTTTGATATTTTTCTCAGAATCCATATATTCTCAGAAATCTGGATATTTCTTCTGGAGAAACTTCTTTTTCTTGAAATTGTGAATTTCAAAATTTTAATGAAATTGGCCTATTTCTGGGAATTTTCGACTAATTACTAAATTTCGATTTTTTTCTGGAGACTGATCGTTTTTTTAAATTTCGATTTTTTTTAAAATCAATTTTTGTTTCTAAAAATCTCTAGAAAAAAATCGAATTATTCGGAAATCAAAATGAATTAAAAAAATCGAAATCTTGATATTATTCTCAGAATCCATATATTCCCAGAAATCTGGATATTTCTTCTGGAGAATCTTCTTTTTCTTGAAATTCTGAATTTCAAAATTTTGATAAAATTGGCCTATTTCTGGGAATTTTCGACTAATTACTAAATTTCGATTTTTTTTTGAAACTGATCTTTTTCTTAAATTTCGAATTTTTTTAAATCCATTTTTGTTTTTGAAAATGCTGAGGAAAAAATCGAAAAATTTAAACGTATATTCCTAGAAATTTGGATATTTGTTCTTCAGAATCGTCTTTTTATTAAAATTGCGAATTTTTTCAAAATTCCTTTTTGTTTATAAACGTCTATTTTCAAAAGTGTACTTTTTTCTTAAAATTTGACTTTCTCCGCAAAATTTTGATATGTTCCTCCGTTTCGAAGTTTTGCTTGAAATTTAGACCGTTTTCCCGAAATTTCGTTATTTTTTTCAAAATTTATATAACATCGAATTTTTTTAATCTTCCTAAAGAAGAAGATCCAAAAGAATATGACTTTTTAAAAATTTTGACTGGTTTCTTAAAGCTTGTTTCTCTCTTTTTTATCTCTTTTTATTTTTATCTTAAAATTCTACTTTTGTTTAAAACTTCGCTTTTCTTTTAAATTTGACTTCGAAAATTGTAACTGTTTATAAAAATTTCAATTGTTGAGCTGTCAGTTTTTTATTTGAAAATATCGTTTTTCGAAAGGTTGAAATTTTTTTTAAATTTCATTTCGGAGTTAGAACTTCTTTTTTCAAATTTTGGGTTTGTTTAAAATTGTTGACTTTTTAAAATACAAAACTTGACCCCTGAAACCAAGAAAGATTAAAAAACATAACGCGTTTCGACAGCCAAGCTATTTTTTTTAAGGTAACCAAGAACCAGTCCGTTCCACAAAGAAAAAATGTTAACTTTTTCTCAAAAGTTCGATGTTTTTCGAAAATTTCGACTATTTTTGAAAATTTCTAAATTTCGAAAACTCAAATTTTATTAAAAATTTTGTTCATTTTTCTCATTTCAATATTTTTTTGAAAATTACCATTACTTATTAAACTCTTCACTTTTCAGAATTTTAACTTTTTCGATTTTTAAGTTTCGATATTTTTTTTCAATTTTTCATTTCCTTGAAAATCTTGGCTATGACATTTCAATTTTTTTTGCATGAAATTTTTAAAAAGATGTCGACTTTTTTGCAAATATCGATTTTTTTCAAGATCGAAATTTCGATTACGAATTTTCAAAATGCCGATTTTTTTTGTTGAAAAACTTCGATTTTTCTGATAATTATGGCATTTGTTCACTATTTTTACCTTTCAAAATTTCGTTCCTTTTTTCAAATTTGACTAACAATATTTTGATTTTTTTAAATCTCGAATTTTTTCATAATATTGACTATTTTTAAAAGTTTTAAATTTCGCATTATTTTAAAAACTTCAAATTCTCGAAAATTTCATTTTTTTTAACCTTCGAAGGATTGAAATTCTTTATTAGAATCTTGACATTTTCTAAATTCACTATTTTTGAAAATTTTTACAATTATCAAATTTTCAATTTTTTAACTTCAATTTAGTTTTGGTGAAACGAACTGGTCTTTGGTTATCTTCAAAAAAATCATGTGAGTTCAAGATCACATAGGTCAAGGTTGCGTGGGGTCAAAATCATATGATTTTAAGGTCTCTGCAGTTCAAGGCCAATCGCGTTTAAAATCATGTGGGGACATGGTCACACAAGCTCAAGGTCACGCGAGTTTAAGGTAGCGTAAGATTAAGGTCGCTTAAGGTCAAGGTCACGTAAGTTCAAGGTCGTGTGGGTTCAAGACCACGCGATTTCAAGGTCACAAGAGTTCAAGGTCAAGCAAATTTAAGGTCACACAAGTTTTAGGTTGCGTAAGGTCAAGGTCGCGTAAGATAAAAGTCGCGTGAGGTCAAGGTCGCGCGAGGTCAAGGTCCCGTGAGGTCAAAGTCCCCAGGGGCTTAAGATCACGCGAGGTCAAGGTCACGTGAGGTCAAGGTCACATGATATCAAGGTCACATGGGTCAAGGTCACATAAGGTCAAGGTCACGTGATGTCAAGGCCACATGAGATTAAGGTCACATAGGATCAAGGTCACGTGACATCAAGGTCACATGAGATCAAGGTCACGTGGCCTTAAGGTCACGAGAGTTTAAGGCTACACACGTTCAAGGTCACGCAAGTTCAAGGTCACGCAAGTTCAAGGTCACGCAAGTTCATGGTCACGTAAGCTCAAGGTCACGCGAGTTTAAACTCATATGGGATCAAGGTCATCTGAATTTGGAAGTACACTGGCTCAAGGTCACGTGCGTTGAAGATCATATAAACCTAAATTCACTTGAATTAGAGTTACGCTAGTGCACGTTAACATGGATTTACGTCACTTAATCTCTAGGTCATGTAAGGTCCAAGGTCACGTTGGCTCAAGGTCAATTCAGGAGCACACCGTCTGAAGGTCATATGCGCTCAAGATCATGTAAACCCAAGGTCACTCGAATTCAAGGTCATGCTAGTTCAAGGTAACCTGGGTTTAATGTCGCTGATTTCAAGGTCACGTTAGGTCAAGGTCACCTTAGTTAAAGGTCACGCGAGCCTTAAATCATGTGAAATGAAGATTTCTTGAGTTCAGGGCCACGTGACCTCACAGTAATATGAATTCAAGGTCACACGAATTTAAGGTCATCTAATATCATATTAACGTAAATTTAAGGTCACGTGAGTTCAAAATCAAGCGCGTTTGAAGTCGCGTTAGGTTACGTGGTTAGTTAGCTCAGGTCGCGTATATTCAAGGCTATGTTAGTTCAAGGTTATGTAAACTCAAGATCATTTTAGCTCAAGATCAAATGAGTTTAAGCCACTTGATCTCAAAACTCGAATTTTTTCTGCAAAATTCATCTTTTCCTAAAAATTTTCACTTTTTTCTAAAATTTTATTTAAAAAAAAGAATAATTTCTTTCGAAATTTCAATTTTTCTTTTGAAAGTTTTAACTGTTTTTGTTTTTGTAAATTTCCCTTTTTGTTTGTAAATTTTTCGTTTCATGAAATTCCGACTTTTTTTTAGTTGTTTGTCTCCTCTTTAGATTCGACTTTATTGAAATTCCACTTTTTTTCTCAAACTTTAAATTTCTATGAAATCATTTTTCGGTCTTTTTCTGGGAATTTCGCTTTTTCAAAATCTCATCACTTTTACAAAATTGCCATTTCTTTTGAAAATATTTCAAAAGTTTCGTGTCAACATTTTTACTAAAAATTTCAATTTTTTTGTTGAAAATTTCGAAAATTTACCTAAAACTTTCTTTTTTTGAATCACGACATTTTGACTATATTTTAGCTTTTAGAATATTTTTTAAAATTTAGCTCTTTTAAAAAAATTCAAACTGTTTTTCAAATTTTTTGAAAATGTATACTTTTTTTGAAAATTTTGGCACTTAAATTTAGACTCCTATTGAAAATTTCGAACACTTTTCAAAATCACAATTTTTTTGCTGAGAATTTGCAATTTTCTGAAAATTTTGCACATTTTTAAATTTGTTAAAAGTTTCTTTTTTTACAAAATTGCGATTTCTTTTGGAAACTTTTCTAAAAATTTTACAGTTTATGACCAAATTCATATTTTTTTCAAAATGTCAACATCTTTGCTAAAAATTTCAAATTTTATTTGAAAATTTCGAAAATTTACCTAAATTTCGAAATTTTGGCCAAAATTTCGAAATTTGCCTAAATTTCGAAAATATCCCTAAAACTTCCTTTTTTTAAATCTCTATATTTTGACTATATTTCAACTTTTAGACTAGTTTTCAAAATTTAGTCTTTTTAAAAAAATCCGAGTTGTTTTTCGCCATATTTTCTGAATTCTAGAATTTTCTGAAAATGTCGACTTTTTTATTAAAATTTTGACCTCTTTTTAAAAATTTTTCGACTGACTTCGATCACTTTAAAATCTTTGATTCTTTCAAAATTTCAATTATTCTTGAGAATGTCCATTTTTCCAAATTTTGTTACCTTAAGAAAATTCGAAATTTTTTAAAACTTTTGCCTTATCTTCTAAATGGTTTAAAAATTTGGTTTTTTGTCAACATTACAACATTCTTCAAACTTTCAACTAGAGAGTTTGCAAATTCGACATTTTTCAAAAATGTTTGACTCTTTAAGAGTTGATAGAACGGACTGGTCCTTGGTTATCTTCAAAAATTGAAATACAGAACTTGTCCCTTGAAACCAAGAAAGATTAAAAAACACAACAAAGGTTGCTCTAACGCGTTTCGATAGCCAAGCTGTCATCTTCAGAGAGAAACTCAATAGAACCAGCTTTGTTGTGTTTTTTTAATCTTTCTTGGCGTTTCGATAGCCAAGCTGTCATATTCAGAGAGAAACTCAGTAGAACAAGCTTTGTTGTGTTTTTTTAATCTTTCTTGGCGTTTCGATAGCCAAGCTGTCATCTTCAGAGAGAAACTCAGTGGAACAAGCTTTGTTGTGTTTTTTTAATCTTTCTTGGTTTGAGGGAACAAGGTTTTAATTTTCTTAAAGAAAGTTGAGTTAAATTGTTAAGTTTTCTTATGAAATATAATTTTTTTTTTATTTTAGATTATCTCGAAATTATTTTAAGTTATTGTAGCGAAATGTAAATTGTAGAATTTAGTAGGTAAGAAAACTTTCTAGAAAGATCTGATAAGGGAAAGGGGCCGCGATAATGAAGCAAACGGCCGATAAGCGTTCCAGAAATTTCGGCAAACGATAAGCCTTATCGCTGGATTTTTCTAGAACCCGGGAGCCAAAACTATATAAGGCTGTCAGCTTTCCCTCAAGTAAATCAGTTTAGCTAGTGAGTTAGTAGTTAGAAGTACATAAGCCAAGGCGGTCGCCTTTCCCTCGAATCAGTCAGTCAATTAATCAATTTAGTTAGTGAGTTAGTAGTTAGAAGTTAATTAAACATTGTTAGTTGCAGTTATAGTGTTCCGAGTTTGGTTTGGGAATAAAGTCTTTTACAATTCACGTGTTAATAATCATTTTGAACCGATAAGCACGCAACATTATTTTGAAATTATTTTGAAATTTTCGCCTATTTTCATATCTCAGAGTCTAAAAATGGGACTTTTAAACGAAGTTTTTGAGAATTCAGATTTTTTTTTAAATTGCATATTTTGTTCGAATACAAATCGTTGGATTGCCTTATACGGATTTTACCCCTTAAGGGGATGAATTACCGAAATCGCTGATGCAATTGACTTTTATTTATAAACTATAACTTAAACACCAATTTTTATATTTATAAGTAAAGATATTACGAAATTTTATACAAATTTTCATCCCTTATTTAACACACTTGGGGAATGACTCCTTAAAAATCCTTTCTTAAGGCTCACCTGCGTTACATGGCAAATAAATGTGCAAAATTTTATGCTTCTAGAGCCATCGATCTAGGCTGTACGTTGTCTGTCAATGTTTAGAGTTTTATTAGATTGATTCTACTTTTTCCTTTCGAAATTGAACTGTATCAGAAATTTTGAATATTTTATAGAAATTTGGGCCTTTTTCTCAAAATTTTGACTGTCCGGATATTTGAACCTGTTTCTTAAAACTTTAATCCACTAAATGTCTTGTTTCTGGAAATTTCTATTTTAAATTGAGCTTATCCAAAATTCAACTTATTTTTCAAAATTCTTAGTTACCACACTGGTGGTTTTTAAACAGTTGTCATTCTTGGAATTATTTTGAAATGTAGCGTCCGCTTCTTTCTTGTGTTATTTCCTCTCTGAAAAGATGAAGCTTGAGCTCCAATTGGAAACTACAATTTTGCTATGTAGAAAATATTTCGTTCGGATAAAATTGTATATTTTACAAGAGCAAGTCATATTAATTCCCTAATATTATCTGGCATACCAGAGCGCAGAGATGCCAACTCGAATACCTTTGAACCTGAGCATATTGCATTCTTGTCGGGAATAAAATGGAGATATTAGAGTAAACTGTCAACACTTATCTGCAGAGATACAGAGAGAATGTAACAGAGCTTTTGTCTCGTATGGTCATTATCCGGGCTAATTATTTTCCAAAGAGATGGACGACACAGGCAGAGTTTGGTTTAATTAAGCATTAAGTCTTAGAGACGTCAGAGAATGAAAGACGTGTTTACGATCTTCGAAGCTCGTTGTCATCAAATGGACTTTCTGTTAGTGCCTCCTGCTTACCTCCACATTTAACGAGTTTATATGCCTAGTTAAAGCGGGAGAAGATATAAAATTTGATGTTTTCTTTATTAACATAGCTGCCAGATTATTAACTGACATTTGATTTTAAAATAGGAAGATGTTGCAGAATTTTCAGGACGAAATTGCGTTCTGAATCTGTTTAATATGAGTTGCTGCAGTTATTTAATTTTAGTCTCATCGATGATTAATATGGAAATTCTTTGCTGCCTTCAATGTACCTGGTCTAAATGAGATTTCATTAAAATTTTACATTTCATCGACCTACAGCACTAGTACGATTTAATGAAAGTTTTAATTGAAATCTGCTTTAGTCTCTCTCTAATATATCGGCGTACTGTGGAATAATTAAAAATTAAACAGTAGCAGCTGCAGCTCCCTAACTTCCTACAATGATCAGCGTGGGTTGTGCTTCTAAAAAAAGAAACCCTGGAAGACTGTTCCCATTCTATCGAAAATGTTTGTTTCGTGAATACTCTAATTGTTTGTCTATTTTTAACTGATTTAACTTACTTATTTTGAAAGAAGAGAAATGATGGAGAGAAGGGGACGAAATGTCGAGATTAGGAAATTAGATATTCTCTGTAGCTTCTTTCCGAAGTAGTGTTATTATATTTTCTTCGCCAGATACTCCTTTCACAATTCTAGATTTTTAAACAAACAAACAAACAAACGAACGACCGAACGAACGAACGAACGAACGAACGAAAGAACGAACGAACCAACAAACAAACAAACAAACAGACAGACAGACAGACAGACAGACAGACAGACAGACAGACAGACAGACAGACAGACAGACAGACAGACAGACAGACAGACAGACAGACAGACAGACAGACAGACAGACAGACAGACAGACAGACAGACAGACAGACAGACAGACAGACAGACAGACAGACAGACAGACAGACAGACAGGCAGACAGACAGACAGACAGACAGACAGACAGACAGACAGACAGACAGACAGACAGACAGACAGACAGACAGACAGACAGACAGACAGACAGACAGACAGAACGATAAATACTTAACGGTTTCAATTTTATTAACGTAGAGTATAGAAAATACTTGAGTGGTTAGAAGTGAATGGTTGAATTTGCTGGAAGAGAAGCAGCCTAAAAGGTAACCCTAAAAATGCTCTACATTTTAGTAAAAGTTTTATTAAAATTGATTTGGTAGTTTCGAAGATTAGCACGAACAAAGATCATTCGACAGACAGACCGATAAATACTTAGAGGTTTCAATTTTATGAATATAGAATATAGAAAATTCTCCAGTGGTTAGAAATGAATAGTTGAATTTACTCAAAGAGAAGTAGCCTAAAAGGTACCCCTAAAAATGCTCTACATTTCAGTAAAAGTTTTATTAAAATTGGTTTGGCAGTTTCGGAGATTAGCCCGGACAAAAATCACTCGACAGACAGACAGACCGATAAATACTTAGAGGTTCCAATTTTATTAATATAGATACGCGCGCCTTCGTCTACGTGAAAAAAGAAAAAGGATTATTAGATCACTTCTTTTGAAAATTTCGATTTTTTTGAAAAATTCAATTTTTATTAAAAATTTCGACTTATTTCGAAAATTTCGACTTATAACGAAAATTTCGACTTATTTTAAAAATTTCGACATTTTCATATACCCACTTGTATCACAAAATCGTTTTCGTTCGACTTCCAAAATTTCTTTTTTTTTATTCGACTTGATTTGATTTTAAAAATTTCGACTTTTTTCAAAACTTTGCCGCTTTGAAAATTACAATTTCTCAAAATTTTTCAAAATTCTGTCTTATCTGGATATATTTTGATTATTTTTAAACTTGTTTGCCCCTTTTATAACTTTTGTCCTTGTTAACATTGTATTTTTGAAAAATTTCAACTTTTTTGAAAATTTCCTTTCCGATATTTTCATTTTTTTGTTCAAAACTTTGAGTTTATCTCGAAGTTTTGAAGTTTTTTAAAAATGTCGACTTTTTTCAAATGTTGAACGTCATATTTGAAAATGTTGCCTTTTTTTCGAAATTTCGATTTGCAATTTTATTTTTTTTTGCAAATCTGGCTGTTTTTAAATTAAATCTTTACAAAACATTTCGTTTCTTTTTGAAAATGTGAATTGCTAAAAGTTTAAACTTTTATAAACATCGACTCTCTCGATGGTTTAAGTTTTTCTAATTCGCATTTTTTATAAAAATCTGGACTTTTTGTCAAAATTTTGACTTTCTCAAAATTTTGACATTTCTCAAAATCTTGACTTTTTCCCAAAATTTTGACTTTTTCTCAAAATTTTGACTTTTTTTCATAATTTTGACTTTTTCTCAAAATTTTGACTTTTTCTCATAATTTTGACTTTTTCTCATAATTTTGACTTTTTTCTCAAAATTTTGACTTTTTCTCAAAATGTTGATTTTTTTTCAAAATTTTGTCTTTTTCCCAAAATTTTGACTTTTTCTCATAATTTTGACTTTTTCTCATAATTTTGACTTTTTTCTCAAAATTTTGACTTTTTTTTATAATTTTGACTTTTTCCCAAAAAACAGACAGACAGAGAGACAGACAGACAGACAGACAGACAGACAGACAGACAGACAGACAGACATACAGACAGACAGACAGACAGATAGACAGACAGACAGACAGACAGACAGACAGACAGACAGACAGACAGACATACAGACAGACAGACAGACAGACAGACAGACAGACAGACAGACAGACAGACAGACAGGACAGACAGACAGACAGACAGACAGACAGACAGACAGACAGACAGACAGACAGACAGACAGACAGACAGACAGACAGACAGACAGACAGACAGACAGACAGACAGACAGACAGACAGACAGACAGACAGACAGACAGACAGACAGACAGACAGACAGACAGACAGACAGACAGACAGACAGACAGACAGACAGACAGACAGACAGACAGACAGACAGACAGACAGACAGACAGACAGACAGACAGACAGACAGACAGACAGACAGACAGACAGACAGACAGACAGACAGACAGACAGACAGACAGACAGACAGACAGACAGACAGACAGACAGACAGACAGACAGACAGACAGACAGACAGACAGACAGACAGACAGACAGACAGACAGACAGACAGACAGACAGACAGACAGACAGACAGACAGACAGACAGACAGACAGACAGACAGACAGACAGACAGACAGACAGACAGACAGACAGACAGACAGACAGACAGACAGACAGACAGACAGACAGACAGACAGACAGACAGACAGACAGACAGACAGACAGACAGACAGACAGACAGACAGACAGACAGACAGACAGACAGACAGACAGACAGACAGACAGACAGACAGACAGACAGACAGACAGACAGACAGACAGACAGACAGACAGACAGACAGACAGACAGACAGACAGACAGACAGACAGACAGACAGACAGACAGACAGACGAACAGACGACAGACGGACAGACGACAGACGAACAGACGAACAGACGAACAGACGAACAGACGAACAGACGAACAGACGAACAGACGAACAGACGAACAGACGAACAGACGAACAGACGAACAGACGAACAGACGAACAGACGAACAGACGAACAGACGAACAGACGAACAGACGAACAGACGAACAGACGAACAGACGAACAGACGAACAGACGAACAGACGAACAGACGAACAGACGAACAGACGAACAGACGAACAGACGAACAGACGAACAGACGAACAGACGAACAGACGAACAGACGAACAGACGAACAGACGAACAGACGAACAGACAAACAAACAAACAAACAAAGCAAACAAAGATCCAGCTTGAGGCAATCTATAAGAGATTGCCAATCTTTAACGGAAAGTTACCCAAAATCTAGAATGATGGAAGGAATAACTGACGAGGGAAAAGCCTATAAAACGCGAACGAAAATTGGGAAACTCGTTGCGACATAGATACAACCAGTGGCGGCTCGTAGCCAACACTAATGGGGATGCTGCGATCACGTTTAGCGTTCTAAAGTTTGTAAGATTTCGACTGAAAAGTTCGACATTTTCAAAACGTTAATTTTCGAAAATTTTAGATTTCTTTGAAAACTTGACAATGAAAACTTTTGATAATGTCGCGTTTCTTGAAAGATTTAATCTTTTCCAAATTTCGACTGCGTTGCATAATTTAGATTTTTTCTTGTAATCTCGACCTTATTTTATTTTTAAGTATTAACATTTCTGAAAAACTGTAAACCCTTTTTGTAAATATTTTGACTTTTCGGTGTTCTGTTTGTTTTGCAATTTTTTTTTAAATTAATTATTACATTTTTTTTTAATTTTTACCATTTGAAAATTCTTACTTTTTCTGAAAATGTAATTTTTTTCAAAACTGGACTTTTGACTTTTTAAATTTTCGGCCTTTTTAAAATTTTATTTGCAATTTTTTTTGTAAAATTATAATTTTTTTATTAAAAATTTCGATTCTCTTAAATTTCGACTGGTTTTTTTAAATGTCAACCATTTTTCAAAATTTCCACTTTTGTTGCAAAGTTTCGACAATTTTTTGATTTTTTTTTTTGTTAAAAATTTCGCCACTTCTTAATTTTCAAAATTCTTTCAAAATTTCGATTTTTTTGAAAATTTTGAAATTTTTTGAAATGTTAGACGTTTTTTTAAAATTTTTAATTTTTTTGATCTAAAATTTCAACTTTTAAAAAAATGTTCCACTTTGATTCAAAATTTTAACGACCAAAAATTTTCCAAAATTTTAACTTCTCAATATTTCGACTTTTAAAAACCTCGATCTATCTGATAATTTTCACTTGTTTTCGATATTTCGGCTTCGACAATTTTGATTTTTATTGAAAAGTTGAGTGCAAATTTCTCAACTATTCAAAATTTAAACTTTTTTAAAATTTCGAATATTTCGTAAATTCGATAAAAATTCTTAAATCTTTTGAAAATTTTAATATATTTTTAATTTCGACTATAAATTTGGACGTTTTCTTCTTGAAAACTTGTTCTTTTGCAAAATTTTAACTTATTTTGGAAATTTAAAAATTTTTGCCTTGTCAACAAACTTTGACTTTATTGCAAATTTTAACTTTTTCTTAAATCTGCACTTTTTTGAAATTTTCAACTTTTTATTTTAATTATCACTTTGTTGAAAATTCTGGTCTTTTTTAAATGTTCGAATTTTTCAAAATTTTAGTCATTTCGCAAATTTTGCAATTATTGGAAAATTTTGACTATTTTTTTAATATTTTCTGTATCGTCTTTACTAAGTTTCGTTAATTCCATTCCTGCTGATTGGCATTTTTTTAATTTTAACTATTTTCAAAATTTCGACATTGTTTGCAAACTGTCGATCCTTTATTTGAAAATTGTGATTTTTTTTAAATCAGACATTTCGTAAAACCTTTTATTGAAATTTTCGACTAATATTTCGTAAAATTTCGACTCCATTTCAAAACTTCGACATTTTTTTTCAAAATTTCGACTCTTTTTGAAAATTGACTTATTTTGAAAAGTTAGAACTTTTTTTAAAATTTTATTGATACATTTTTTTAAACATTTTTAATTAAATCTTCAACTTAAAAGAAAAGATTATTTTTAAACTTGAGCTATTGAAAATTTCGACTTATTTCAAAATTTTTTTGATGGAATTTTGATGGAACGGACTGGTCCTTGGTTATCTTCAAAAATTGAAACACAGGGTTTCAGGGGACAAGTTCTGTGTTTCAATTTTTCAAAATTTTACCTTTTCAAAATTTCAACTTTTTTGATGATTACGAATTTTTAGATAATTTTGAGTTTTCTCTAATATTCAAAAAATTCCGCTACTTAAAATGTCGATATTTTTTCAAATTTCGTCTTTCATTCACATTCCCAAAATTATTGAAAATGTCGACCATTTTAAAAATTGAAATTTTTTTTCGAAATGTTTATTTTCTTTTACAAATTTGAGTGTTTACGAAAATTTCAAAATTTTTTAGGATTTGACTTTTCTTTTAAAAGTTCGACTTTTCTCTTAACTTTAGCTTTATTTTTAAAATTTTTATTTTATTTTTATTTTTTTTATTTATTTTTATTTTTAAATTTACATTTTCCGAGAAAAATTTCGAAATAACACTCAAATTTATAAAACTTAATAACAAAAATTCCTATTTTTGAAATTGTGCAAAGTTTTGAAACAAATTTCCAAAAAAACTTGCATTTTATGTACAAATAAATGGCCAAAATTTGAATTTTAATCACAAAAAATTGGCGAAATATTTAATTTTTGAAATTTCTCTGGAACTTCAAAATTACTAGAAAAAAATTAAATTAGAACAGTAAATTGTTAATGCATTTTTTTAACATTTTGTTTAATTTTAATTTTGAAATTTTGAGATTCTTCTAGAAGTGTTGACTCTTTCTCAAAAATTTCAGTAATTCCCACTTTAAAAGTCGAAATTATAAGAATATTTTTGACAATTAATTTATTCGAATAAAAATTGTTTGTCTTTAATTCCAAAAATATATTTTTTTTTTTTGAAAAATGTTGTTACTTATAAGAAATTTCAACTTTTTCTAGAATTATGGTCTGCTTTCTCTTGAAATTTTGAGTTAATCTTTTAATTTTGATCTTCTTTTATCGAAATTTGAATTTTAAATTCGAACCTTAGAATTTCAAGAATAAATTTAACATTTCTAGAAAAATTGGAAATTCCGATTCAGAATTTTCTTTGGTCCTACAATAGTAGTAATTTTTTTGAGAAATATCAAATTTTAAAAAAGGTTCAAATTTACAAGGTTCAGTTTTTCTTAAAATTTCAATATTTTTCTCAAAGTTTTCTTACTTTTATTCAGATTTGCAATCGATTTTCCCTAAACATATACTTAATAATTTTCAGTTTCTTATCAAAAGTGCAAAATAAAATGAACTTTAAAATATTAAAATTTCGTTAAAAAACCTTTAAATTTTTAAACAAAATTAGAGATAAATGAAAATTTAGAGAGAAATCAAAATTTCTACAAGCAAAAATATTTTAAAGACAAAATCTCCAGGGAAAGTCGAAATTCCAAAAAAAATTCTTTGTATAAAATGTTTAGAGAAAAACACAAATTGCAGAGGAAAAAAAACCAAAATTTCTTTGAGAAAAAACCGAAATTTGAAAAAAAATTTAAATATCTTTACAAAAAAGTCGAAATTTTTGTAGATATTTAAATTTTTTTTCAAATTTCGATTTTTTCTCAAAGAAATTTTGGACGAAATTTTTTGTTTTTCCCAAAATGTTGAAATTTTTATAAAGCTTTTAGGGTTTTTTTCAAACTTTTTCGTCAAAACTACAAAATAAAATGAACTTTAAATGGTCAAAGTGTCGTGAAAAAACTTGACATTTTTAAAGCAAATTAGAGGAACACAAAGAAAAGTTTGGAGAAGTTGGAATTTCTGGAAGAAATTTTAAGAACACTTTCAGGAAAAATAGAAATTTTGAGAAAATTTCTTTTTGTAAAGTATTTAGAAAGAATGGAAACTTTACAGAAAAAATTAAAATTTCCTAAAAGGATCGAAATATCTGAAAAAAAACTCAAAATTTTTATACGAAATGAGATTTGAGGTAAAAATTCAAAGATACCGCATTAACTTATTTTTTAGAGAAATAGTAAAATGCGAGATGAGTTGGATTTATCATAAAATTGTAATTATTTTCTCAAACTGTTGACATTTTCAAAGAAATTTGAGTTTTTTTTTAACATTTTAATTCCTTCTTCATGGTAGACCCTTATTGACCGGAAATATTATGTTTTTTTCAATTTGTTTAACATTTCTTCGGCCCAGTTTGGAAATATTTAAATTTTTATGGTTTATTGACAATTTTATAAACAGTTTTTGAAATGAAAAAAAAAAAAATGTTTTCAATAAATTTAAATATCACGTAGTCGCATTTCAAAAACTGTTTATAAAATTGTCAACAAACCATAAAAATTTAAATATTTCCAAACTGGGCCGAAGAAATGTTAAACAAATTGAAAAAAACATTTTAATTCCTGCTCAAAATATTGATTTCTTCATAAAAACTTTTACAAACACTACTTTTTGAAAATGTGATTTTGATCAAAATTAAAAATAAAATGGGTAACTTGGTGAAAGAAACCTAAAATTTCTATAAAAAGAAATCAGAGAAAATTTTAAATTTCTACAAAAAATTGTGCTATGAAAAGTGTTCAGAAAATTTTGAGAAAAAAACGAAAACGAAATTGGGGGTGCTGCAGTTCTACAGTGCCCATACGCCAGCCGCCACTGGATACAACTATCACTCGTCTTACTCTACCTTCATATACTGTTAAAATTAGAGCATGTTGGTAACGCAATAATATCGTGATGGCCACGTAACGACGTTTACCGAGTTGTAGGGGGTGTTTCGAAGAAGATGAGAGTGATATGTTACTGCTCGGCGCTAGCATGAGGATCCATGCTGGGGGACTTCAGGCCTAGTGTGGACAGTTTGAGAGAGGCGCATCCAAGGGACGTTCTTCTTCACATCTGAACAATGTTGGGTGGTCGAATGAATGACCAGGTGCTGGCTTAAACTTTAGGCAACCCACAACGAATCCAGAATCCAGAGACTCTTACTGAAAACTAAATTTGGGGACTTCTCTCTGCGTCCCTACATCAGTTGAGTTGTTTCACTCCAGTGTTCCCCACTATTTAATTTATTAGCGAAATTTGCACAATATTCGAATAAATAACAAATATGAATATGTAAAAGTTCCCTTTAAGTCAAGAAAATGCTCGCGGAAAGCCCTCGGGGGTCAGGTTTTATTTAATACCGCCTCGGGGTGCAAACACTTCGAAAGCATTCGTCGGGGGGCGAATATTATGAAACTTAGGTTGTGTATAAATCTGGAAATTAGCGATAAACTTTCTGGAAACTTGCCGTCGATTGTTGAGAGCAATCTTGAAGTGGAGGCTTGAAAGGAGAGAAGCCCTTTATTTACGTTCGTAAGGTTAAACAATTTCGAGCTTAAGCTGCGGGAATGAAATCGAAACGTTCAACCTAATTAGGCAAATCTCTTTTGTGTTGTTTTTGTTACGCTTTTATGGCTGATTAACTTGAAAAATGAAAAAACCTTTAGCTGTATTTAAAAAATTAATTAAGCCAGGTTGGGGAGTTGGATTGCCCAATTAGGGAAGGGGATATAACTAGGATTATAAAATTCTATCACAGCAGAATTACTCTAGGTAAAATAGTAGTATCAGTTGCCCCAGTTGAATGAATTGGGTTCATTTTATATCTCTATGTAGAATACGTATTATGAATTTCATTAGAAACTCCAACGGGGTTGTCTGCGCAAGATCCAATGAGGCCATATTACAAAATAAATTAGCTTCTTATTTGACGTTAACGAAATAATAGGTTCAAAAGTTCGCGCTCTTCATTCTAGTACCAGCTAGAACTGAAGGTGGCGCCCATAAGCCGATTGCTTTCCCCTTCTATATTGTAACGAAATGTAAATTGTAGAATTTAATACGTAAGAAAAGTTTCTAGAAAGATCCGATAAGGGGAAAGCGGCCGCGATAATGAAGCAAACGGCAGATAAGTGTCCAGAAATTTCGGCCAACGATATCTGCCCAAAACTTCTAGAACCCGGAAGCGAAAACTATATAAGGCGGACGCCTTTCCTTCGAGTAAGTCAGTTAGAGTCAATGTAGTAGTGAGTTAGTAGAAGTCAATAATTCAGTTCAGTTGTGGTGATCCGAGTTAAGTTTAATAATAAAGTGGGTTTATTCTTCATGGTAGACCCTTATTGACCGGAAATATTACGTTTTTTTCAATTTATTTAACATTTCTTCGGCCCAGTTTGGAAATATTTAAATTTTTCTGGTTTGTTGACAATTTTCTAAACAGTTTTTGAAATGTGACTACTTGATATTTAAATTTATTGAAAAAAAATAAAGTGGGTATTATTCAGCAAGTGTTAATAATCAATTCGAACCGATAAGCCCGTAACAATATGTTCTGTGTTATAACCTCAAAATTGTTAACACAGTTGACTTTTTATAAGTAAACGATTAAATTTCACTAGAACAAAAATACCCTAAAAGGTACCCCTCAAAATACCCCATATTTGGGTAAAAGTTGCATCAAAATCGATTTAGCAATTAACGAGATTATCCCGGACAAATGTTCACTTGACAGACAGGCAGACAAACACTTAGACGCTTAACTCCCAATTTAAATTCAAAATGTTTTGACCGTTAAATTGGAATTTCCAAATTTTTTAATTGTATTGAAATTTACGTATGATAAACTGATCTAATCAATAAACTGATCGAATTATCAAATAATGATGAAAGCCAAGCGTCAACAAACTAGAAAATTAGGTCGATAGATTTAAAAGGCGTTCGACGTGTGGCGCGCTCTAAAGGGAATTTGAAAGTATTCATAGGTGTTCCGCGAAAGTGGGTCTGCAATATCTAAAAAGGGTCCACCGTTTTCGCATTAAAAAGATGGTTTAGGCCGACGATATGACATTTTCGCCTTAGGTATTCATGATAGAAGCACCCACAGCACATTATGGCTTTTGCCGAGCGGTCGGGGGAGGGTCGGTGTGAAAATTTCCCAGTTTGGGAACATGTACGTGCCTCTCTGGTTGCGCTATCTATCGGTGACGGCAGCCTGCGGCTTTCCGTGCACTTCCTGAAACTTTCCCCGGTTGGGTTATCATCGTCTACATGTTAAGGTCACTTCAACAAATTCCTATAACATTAAAAAGCAAATAGACGTTTTTTTTTATGAAATGAACATTTTGAGAAAAAAAAAGACGTGAATTTAGACGACAAGATTCGTACACGCCAAAGGTCTATCGCGAAATGTGACGTTTTTGGACTTCGTCCAGACAAGATCGTTGGGGGTCAATTACTTGAAAATAAATTCAACATTTTGAAAAATAAAATCGTCATATTCCTTTTTAAATTTTACATAATTAATATCATAACACGTTCAGTGGTGGCTCATACTGGATAAAGTTGCAGACGACGGGTTCATTCCAGAACGACATCAACTGCGAATGTTCCAAACGTATCCTGGTATGCTTATCTCATCAGCAGAACACTATATAAAGTGCTGAAGTAACATCCAATCTAAAAAACAAAAAAACATGACGAATCGGTGCGTCGAACGTAACCCTGCAAGTTCTTTCATGACGCACCGGTGCGTCCAACGTAACCCTTCAAGTTTTGGCATGACGCACCGGTGCGTCAAACGTAACCCTGCAAGATATTGCATGACGCACCGGTGCGTCGAACGTAACCCTGCAAGTTCTTGCATGACGCACCGGTGCGTCGAACGTAACCCTGCAAGTTATTGAATGACGCACCGATGCGTCGAACGTAACCCTGCAAGTTATTGTGTGACGCACCGGTGCGTCGAACGTAACCATGCAAGTTCTTGCATGACGCACCGATGCGTCGAACGTAACCCTGAAAGTTATTGTGTGACGCACCGGTGCGTCGAACGTAACCCTGAAAGTTATTGCGTGACGCACCGGTGCGTCGAACGTAACCCTGCAAGTTATTGAATGACGCACCGGTGCGTCGAACGTAACTCTGCAAGTTCTTGCTTGAAGCACCGATGCGTCATCAGCACTGAACGTGTTAATTGAATTTATTTTTAAACGTCACAGTGTTACCTTGTAATGATTATCATATTTATTTTGAGAGATAAATGGAAGCAACTTTGGCAATTTTATATTTTAATTATTAACTAGACAAAATCGATACTTTATAATTTATAGAAAGTTCCATTCATTTACTCTGTCAATTTAATTATTTCAGTTGAACTTTGTTTTTTAAAATAAATGAAATATTGATGATATATGAACTTTATGATTTTAAATCAACATACAGCAGGACTTGAATTGATTTGTTCAGATTTAATTAGGTTATTTTTCTTTAATGCAATTTTATTGGCTTCGTGCAAATTTAATTCTTCTATTAGAATACCTGATAAAAAATCCAACATACTTGTTTTATTCATAAAACTTCCACAAAGATGAAAAATGGAGAAATTGTATGTATTATATTGTTACGGGCTTATCGGTTCGAATTGATTAACACATTGAATAATACCCACTTCATTACCAAACTAAACTCGGATTACTACAACAATAACTCACTTATGTACTTCTAACTACTAACTCACTAACTACACTGACTCTAACTGACTTACTCGAGGGAAAGCTGACCGCCTTATATAGTTTTGGCTCCCGGGTTCTAGAAAAATCACGCAGATAAGGCTTATCGTTTGCCGAAATTTCTGGAACGCTTATCTGCCGTTTGTTTCGTTATCGCGGCCGCTTTCCCCTTATCAGATCTTTCTAGAAACGTTTCTTACGCACTAAATTCTATTCTTAATTCTATTCTATCTATTTACATTGCGTTACAATATTATCCATTGGGGTCTTTATTGTCGATTGTGATGCAATCGCTTCATTTCAAACAAATGACACCAACCTCTCGCGTGAATGAATAACCTCACAAATTTTTCAGTTTAGTCACAGTATAGAAGAAATGTCTATACTGTTCTGCAGTTTTGAAATAGAGTCGTTACATCTTTTAGCACCATCTCTTGTGCAAACTTTAATTTTTTAATGGTTGTCCAAAATTTTTAGTTTGTCCAAAATGTTTACACTTTTTACATAATCTATTATCTTTTTGGGAGCTGTTTCTCTTATTCCTTGGGGTGTCAGAGTCATCATTTTAAGAAATTTGAACCTTTTACAAAACTGAGCCATGCATTCCCATGGAGCAAGTATTCTGTTGTTTCTGTTGCTGCGTTACAGAATCTACAACTTTCATCATCCACATCCCATCGTGATACTTTACTGGGGAAGTGTCCTGTGAAAAGTCCCGTTATTATTCTTAAGTCCTTCTTGTTCGATTCAAGAAGCTGCTCAGGCTTCTCTTTTAAGATAATGATGAACTTTTTTAACTGTCTTAGGCCTGGACTTTTCCTCCAGTATGACAACCTTTGGGTTCCCTTCCAAATGTCTATTTCATCTTTCACGTGGGTTTTTGGAAGGCTACAGGATGGTTCTGGGCGCCGAAGAGAGGTGTGATTGAGGCCTATTTTGCGAGTCTATCTGCCTCTTCGTTTCCTTCTATGATGCCCTGGAATCCACATCATCCACATCCCATCTTCTTAAGGTGATACTTTAGTGGAGAAGTGTTTTGTGAAAAGTCCCTTATCATTCCTAAGTCAGTTGTTCAGTTCGAGAAGCTGCTCAGACTTCTCTTTTGAGATAGTGATGAACGTATTTGATCGTCTTAGGCCTGAAGTTTTTCTTCAGTATGACGACCTTTGGTTTATCTCCCAAGTATCTACTTCATTTTTTATGTGGCTTTTTGTAAGACCTCAATATGGTTCTAGGCACCGAAGAGAGGTATGATTGAGGCCTTTTTTGAGAGTCTGTCTGCCTCTTCGTTTCCTTCTATGATGCCCTGGAACCCACATCAACGTTACTTTGTTGTTTGCTGCCAGTTGCTTCAGAAATTGTTTGCATTCTCATGCCATTTTTTGATCGTCTCAGGTCTGGAGTTTTCCTTCAGTATGACAACCTTTGGTTAGTCCTTCAAGTATCTATTTGATCTTTTACGTGGCTTTTTATAAGACCACAGTGGGGTTCTGGGCGCCCAAGAGAGGTGGGATTGAGGCCTCTTTTGCGAGTCTATCTGCCTCTTCGTTTTCCTTTTATGATGCCCTGGTACTCACATTAACGTTACTTTGTTGCTTGCAGCCAGTTGCTTCAGGAACTGTTTGCATTCCCAATCCATTTTTGACTCGGTTCTGAACGATTTTAGAGTCTTTAATGCAGCGCCTGACAATTCAAAACGATATAAACATGTACGTTTCTGAGTCCTCTTTGAAGACACTCCTTTGCGCACAGAGTAATAGCAAGCATTTGCGCACAGAGTTATAGCAGGCAGTTCTGCTTAAAAAATTGAGGTGTCAAGGTCACCCTTTCAAGAAATTTGGACTTTTTACAGAACCGAGCCATGCATTCGCATAGCAGGTGTTCTGTTGTTTCTGTTACTGCGTTAAAAAATCTGCAGTTTTCATCATCCACGTCCCCTCTTCTTAAAGTGATACTTTACTGAGAAGTGTCCTGTGAAAAGTCCCGTTATTATTCCCAATTCGTTCTTGTTTGGTTTGAGAAGCTGCTCAAACTTCTCTTTTAAGATAATGATAAACTTTTTTGACTGTCTTAGACTTGGAGTTTTCCCCCAGTATGACAGCCTTTGGTTTCTCTTCCAAATGCCTATTTCATCTTTTACGTAGGTTTTTGGAAGACCACAGGGTGGTTCTGGACGCCGAAGAAAGGTGTGATTGAGGCCTCTTTTACGAGTCTATCTGCCTCTTCGTTTCTTTCTATGGAACCCACATTTTGTTTGCAGCCAGTTGCTTCAGGAACTATTTGCATTTCCAGAACATTTTTGACTCGGTCCTAAACGATTTTAGAGTCTTTAATGCAGCCTGGCTATCCGAAACGATATAAACATGTACGTTTCTGAGTCCTTTTTAAAGATACTCTTTGTGCACAGAGTTACAGCAAGCATTTGCCCATAGAATTATAGCAACTAGTTGCGCAAAGAATTATAGCAAGCATTTGCGCACAAAGTTATAGCAAGCAGTTCTGCTTGGAAAATTGTGGGAGTGTTCCCTGGGAGTTCAGAGAGTCTTAAATTAGGACTCCACATTCCTATTCCTATTCCTTCTGTTTGTTTGGATCCGTTTGTGTATCAGACAGGTTTCACTGTGTCTATTCCAACGACGGTCCTCCATAACCACTTCGTATGGAACAACAAAGTCCAGTTTTGTAGGCATTTGATCTGTTGCTTTGCCAATGGACCAAACATATGTCGTTTGCTAACCTTTCACTGTATCTCTTCCACGGCGGTCCCTGATAACCACTTTGTATGGAACAACAAAGTCCAGTTTTGTCGTCATTTGATCTGTTGCTGTGCCAATGGATCCCAGTGGAATTTTTTTCAGAATCTCTACGTGGCTTACCACCCGGTTTCAGATTGTTCGATTGGAATAGCTTTGAGGCACTAAGCGCTGCCTCTTTTTTCAAACAAATGTAGAGTCAGACTTATCATTGCCTCTATTGCAACTGTTGGACATGACGCCATAGCTCCAGTTATTCCAATAGAAATTAACCGCTCTAATTTGTGTAATTTATCTTGCCCAGATATTTGTTTTGTTTTTGGCCACCATACTTGTCTTCTGGGAACTTTCCTAGAGAGCAACCGCTTCGCTAGGTGGCAGTGTTTCAACTGTTGGTAGTTCAGCTACCTATGATTCACTATACACGCCTGGAGGGCTGCATGAATTTGTAGTCTAGGTTGCATTCTACTTGCATACGACATTATTGGCGATGGCCATAGTTTCTCTATGGACCAATAGGTGGTAGTACTAAGAGTCACTTGCTTGAGGTCTGTGAATGTTTTAGTACTTACTTGTTGGAACATTTGTTAGCATTCGAGTTGGATATACCAAACTGACGACATCTAACAAGATTGAAACCGGTATTTGGTTTCCAAACTTCGAGTCTAATAAATGTTCAAACTTATTGGTCTGTGCATTAGAACCATACTATTGAGGCAAAGGTGACCGTGAGCTTCACTACCGTTTGCTGTATCCAAAATATCATTTTCGGTTTAAGCCCCCATGTCTTTCCTAGTCGACGACAGGTTTATGCTGCCATTGTGGCTTTTGAAAGAGTTCTTTCCAAATGAGTGTTCCAATTTAGTTTTTGGTATAGCAAGATCCTTAAGGGTGCGTTTAAACTACACACTTGACATTTCTCTCTGACATAAGTGTCAACTATCTCGAGAGAAGCTATCCGAGACTTATCCACATAGCTGGGGGGATATAGCTTCTCTCAGGATAGTTGGCACTTACGTCAGAGAGAAAACACATCTTATGTCAGAGAAAAATGTACAAAATAAAATATCTAGTGTAAACGCACCATAAATACTTAACTTTATTGGATGTGGTTTGGTCAATGTTGGTACGTATATGTATAGCACTGTTAAAAACTTTATACATCTTTTGAATTTGGCGCATTAAAGCAAATAGGAGCATCGAACAACCAGTCACTGATGCGTGGTCCTTCCGCATCGACTGCGTGACGAAGAGCTTGATGTCGTAAAACCATTCAAACTGTTCATGCGTAACTCTGTTCTATTAATAGATCATCCGCCAAGCTTAAATATTTTTAAGAGAATCTAACACTATACTTCCAGAAAGCTGGTTGGCTCTTCTATTTAATACCAATATAATCAGGATCAAAAAGTTGATCCATTATTTATTTTATAAGCTAAACAAAACAGAACGTCGTATTGTTTCGAATCTAATAAAATATCTTCGTTTATTTACTTTCAAGTCTCTTTAAATACAACAGAAAGCTTCAATATGACGGAACAAATCGATTCATTTCAATTTCTTGAAAAGTTGAACTCTTCGATGCGAATGGTTTGGCTTTGTACGAAAACTGAAAGCGGCGTATTTAGCTTTGGAAAAATCTATTCATTAACTGTTTTATCCCCCAATGAAAGTTAAATAATTTTCTTGTCGTTGTCGTTGTCAGTTTTGATAAAATATATTTCGTTACCCGAGGCGTCTCCTAACCTACAATTTGGCGTAATTAGCTTTCTCAATTAATAAAGATCTTCATGAATATCGCCCTGGCAAGGCGTGAGGAGAAAAGATAAAAGAAAGGACGAAGGCAATATAAAAAGGACAAATTAAAGGGAATTCATTAAAGAGCCTTGTTGACAGTAACTAATGATTAACTGAATTTTAAAGTATAGCTACGCTCTCGGTAATACATAAAGTACAACATCTGTCAATACGAAACACTTAGCGCGTTAGATCCAATAACATAATATTCCAAAATAAAATAATTCCTTATTTGATTGCAACAGAATAGATTCAAGGCTTGGTGCGCTTAGTGTTAGTTTTTTCTATGTTCTGTGTTATAACCTCAAATAAAATGTTATTTGAGTTTTTGAAAGTAAAACGTTAAATTTTACTAGAATCACAATAGTCTAAAAGGTACCCCTGAAAACACTCTACATTTTAATAAAAAAATTATTAAAATCGATGTAAAAGTTTCCGAGATTAGCCCGGACAAAAGATCAGTCGACAGACAGGCAGACGCTTCAGTTTTATTATCTAGTATAGATTATGGTTTAGATATTCTTTGTATCCTCTATGCGAAGCACCATACGTATTTAAATTTGCTACTACAATGAATAACCTTGCTACAATCTCAACTTCCAGCAATAAAACCTTTATAATCATAGCCCTGAATACTTACTGTATTTTGAGCTACAAAAAGGATTTATCTTCGAACTTCGACCATTAACCGAGGTTATGACAACAAAATTCCCTCCACCGCGTTATAAATAACAATCTGCAATAACTTTAATGACCGTAAATTAGGGTAATAAAATGGCCTGAGGTGTAAATCACAAAAACGCTGTTAATTGGGAGATGGAGAAGGGTTGTCTTCTTTATTTCGCCAACCGGTAGACTCAGAGGTCGGTCTCCCGTCGCCGAAGTTATAACGTCCTTAGCGGCATAAATGTTTAAGTAGCAAGGTAAAAGTGTTCGTGGAAGGCCTATTTTGCATGAATTATGGGGCCACGCCGCGGCGGATAATATCCAGACGTCTTTCTCTTGGGGCATATATCCCCCAGATTCGCTGCTGGTTTATATGAAATTATACGAATCGATTCCGGGGTGGAGATGACGGGCATTGTGTAAAATTCAAGCCAGAAGAAAAGGAAAAATATAGACTGGGAATAAATTATACGTTTTCGGAAGCAGACACCTTCTGTTGCGAAATAAGGATGCCCAAGGACATTACGTTAAACCAGAACTTTAGAGACATAATAAGACTCGATTCATTTTTATCGTGTTAGTATAGTTCGAGTTTGGACGATTATTGTGTATCTCACAGTAAAAGCAAAACATTCTTGGACGAGGATGTAAATTTTGGCCGAGGCGTTATCCAATACGGGAAACTTACCTACTTTTTCGACCTACGTCAGAAAAAACTTCCTCGGATAGGTTTGTAATGATTCCTGAGTACTAAATCTCTAAGGGTTTTATTATTTTATAAAAATATTAACAGTTAGCTTTAGAAAATTATATATTTCTTTGCATTCCGGGGTTATCACGTCAAATTCAGGAGTATCATATCAATCACCGAGCTACATATCTCTTGACCCCAGTTACGATGATGTTATAGTCCGTGAAGAATATCCACATATCGACCCATACAAAATCGTTGGAAAGCAGCCGGGCAAAAAAATCAGACATATTGTTGCCCCTCTTGAGTAGCAGCCCTTCTGCTACTGGTAAAGCAATAGAAATAGTCATAACAACAATATAATAGAGAAGGTGAAATTTCTTTAATGGTTTTACTATTTAATCAACAGTTAACTTTAGAAAACTATATCTTTCTTCGCATTCCGGGATTATCACGTCAAATTCAGGAGTATCATGTCAATCACCAAGCTACATATCTCTCGACCCCAGTTACGATGATGTTATAGTCCGTGAAGAATATCCACATATCGACCCATACAAAATCGTTGGAAAGCAGCCGGGCAAAAAAAATCAAACATATTGTTGTCCTCTTGAGTAGCAGCCCTTCTGCTACTGGTAAAGCAATAGAAATAGTCATAACAACAATATATTAGAGAAGGTAAAATTTCTTTAATGGTTTTACTATTTAATCAACAGTTAACTTTAGAAAACTATATCTTTCTTCGCATTCCGGGATTATCACGTCAAATTCAGGAGTATCATGTCAATCACCAAGCTACATATCTCTCGACCCCAGTTACGATGATGTTATAGTCCGTGAAGAATATCCACATATCGACCCATACAAAATCGTTGGAAAGCAGCCGGGCAAAAAAATCAGACATATTGTTGTCCCTCTTGAGTAGCAGCCCTTCTTCTACTGGTAAAGCAACAGAAATAGTCATAACAACAATATATTAGAGAAGGTAAAATTTCTTTAATGGTTTTACTATTTAATCAACAGTTAACTTTAAAAAACTATATCTTTCTTCGCATTCCGGGATTATCACGTCAAATTCGGGAGTATCATGTCAATCACCAAGCTACATATCTCTCGACCCCAGTTACGATGATGTTATAGTCCGTGAAGAATATCCACATATTGACCCATACAAAATCGTTGGAAAGCAGCCGGGCAAAAAAATCAAACATATTGTTGTCCCTCTTGAGTAGCAGTCCTTCTGCTACTGGTAAAGCAATAGAAATAGTCATAACAACAATATATTAGAGAAGGTAAAATTTCTTTAATGGTTTTACTATTTAATCAACAGTTAACTTTAGAAAACTATATCTTTCTTCGCATTCCGGGATTATCACGTCAAATTCAGGAGTATCATGTTAATCACCAAGCTACATATCTCTTGACCCCAGTTACGATGATGTTATAGTCCGTGAAGAATATCCACATATCGACCCATACAAAATCGTTGGAAAGCAGCCGGGCAAAAAAATCAAACATATTGTTGTCCCTCTTGAGCAACAGCCCTTCTACTACTGGTAAAGCAATAGAAATAGTCATACAACAATATAATAGAGAAGGTAAAATTTCTTTAATGGTTTTACTATTAAATCAACAGTTAACTTTAGAAAACTATATTTTTCTTCGCATTCCGGGATTATCACGTCAAATTCAGGAGTATCATGTCAATCACCAAGCTACATATCTCTCGACCCCAGTTACGATGATGTTATAGTCCGTGAAGAGTATCCACATATCGACCCATACAAAATCGTTGAAAAGCAGCTGGGCAAAAAAATTAGACATATTTTTGTCCCTCTTGAGTAGCAGCCCTTCTGGTAGAAAATTCCTGTACTGGATAACAAGAAACAAAAAGTGATTGTCAAGGTAACGATTTTATAGAACTTTATTACGTCTAATAGAAAGCTACGTATTTTTTAATCCAAGTTACGATGATTCAATAGTGCGTGAAGAATATTTACATATTGTACGCATACAACAATTTTTGAACGCATCAATGAAACTGAAATTATCTTGAATCAACAATATGCTTTAATTTTCTTTATAAAGCAACGTTCAGCTAAACAGAGCATAAACAAAAAGACGAAACAAGGTAATGTTTGGTCACAATCCTGCTGCGTATTTGTTTGAACACAATTCCTACGAAGTAAATGGTAAAGGTATCTAAACTGTCATAGAGCCAGGAATAACAACTACAATATAACTGAGGTGGTGAAATTTCGTTACTAAATAAAAATATCAACAGTTATCTTTAAAAAGCCACATCTTTCTTCGCACTTGGGGTTACTTTGTATAACAGCAAGCTACATGTTTCTTGGCTCAAATTACGATGACTCAATAACACGTGAAGAATATCCACATACCATACCCATACAAAATCGCTGGGAAGTCTACGGGCAAAAAAATGAGTCAAATTGTCGTCCCTCTTAAGTAGCCGTTCTTGTTTGGCACACAACCCACATACTTACAGTGACAGGATATTCCGCGAGTCGAATTCTACAATCTAATAACAATATAAAGGGGTTTTTGCACTATTCTTTATTATACAAAGCAATACCACGTACATTACCAATATGTAGTTGTAAGTTTAAAGATGCGTTTAGATTTACAGTGTAAAATATCAGCTCGTCCATCAGTTTAACAGTTATTTTTATGTTTGATGCTTCAGCGTTTTGTGTTTCAATTTCATTTACTGTTGAAGAATACAATATTAGAACAAAAACTAAATTATACAAAAAAAAATTCCAACTAGCGTTCCCAGTATCTCATCTTTGCATCATTTTAATATTTTCTCGACAAAATTTCAGATGTTATATCATTGTACCGAGATCTTTTAATCTCAGATATTGCACGAGTCGAATTCCACAATGTGATAACGATATAAAGGGGTTTTTGCACTATTATTTATTATACAAAGCACTACTATGTTGCCAAGTTATGATTTTGAGGATGCGCTTAGATTTACAGTCCATCGGTTCCAGAGTTATTTTCGTGTTTTATCTACTGTTGAAGAATATAAGAATGATTAAAACAGAAACGAAATTACACATAAAAGTTTTCCAGCCAATGTTCTTAGTATCTTGTCTCTGTATCATTTTAATATTTTTTCGATAACATTCCAGACACTTCATATCATTGCATCAATATTTTTTAATCTGAAATATTTGCACTTTTCCAACCAACGTTTCCACTATCTCGTTTTTAAATTAATTTAAAAATTTCTCGATAAAATTTCAGACGTCGTATTATTGCACCAAAATTTTTTGTTCCCAAATAATTAACGTGTTAAATTCCACAATCTGATAATTTTTTAATGATATATAGGGATCTTTGCACCATTTTTCATTGTCCTAAGCAACACCATGTACGTTAGTGATAGAAAGTTGTGGATTAGATAAAAATACGTTTAAATTTACAACGTAAATTAGCTCGTCCATCGGTTGGACAGTTATTTTCGTAATTGACGCTTCAGGGTTTCATGTTTCAATTTTGTCAAAAATATCTAGTGTTGAACAAAATAAAGATGATGAAAATGAAATAGTACATTATACAAGTTATGGAATGGCCCATATTCTATACGAGTTAAAAGTTTGTAGACAGAGACATGGTCGAGGGTTAAGGTTTCGCGAGTGTCAAATATGCCATTCCAAACGTGTTGTAAACTATGCTTTCTCTAAGGAGATTATAAAAAAACACCTAAAAGTTTATAACTGTTTAAAATAGATCGCAATTTTAAAACACAACGCTTTAAATAAATACATTGTTACATTTGTTTTTGCACTGTTCTTTATTGTACAAAGCCATACCTCGTATGTCACTAATATGAAATCATGGAATAGATAAAGATACGTTTAGATTTACAGCGTTAATTAGCTCATCCTTCAGTTCGAAAGTTATTTTCGTGTTTAATGCTTCAGCGTTTCACGTTTCAATTCCGTCAAAAATATCTACTGTTGATGAATATAAACATCACGAAAACAAAATAGTACATTCTACAAATAAGGAATGGCCCAAATTCTACATGAGCAGTAAGATTGTAGCCCAAGACGCAGGCGAGGATTACGGTTTTGCGAGTGTAAAATATGCCATTCCAAACGTGTTGTAAACTATGCTTTCTCTAAGGAGATTATAAAAAAACACCTAAAAGTTTATAACTGTTTAAAATATATCACAATTTTAAAACACAACGCTTTAAATAAATTTATTTATTGTTTCATTTGTTAATTTTTGCACTGTTCTTTATTGTACAAAGCGATACCTCTTATGTTACTAATATGAAATCATGGGATAGATAAAGATACGTTTAGATTTACAGCGTTAATTAGCTCATCCTTCAGTTCGAAAGTTATTTTCGTATTTAATGCTTCAGCGTTTCACGTTTCAATTCCGTCAAAAATATCTACTGTTGATGAATATAAACATCACGAAAACAAAATAGTACATTCTACAAATACGAAATGGCCCATATTCTACATGAGCAATAAGATTGTAGCCCAAGATGCAGGCGAGGGTTACGGTTTTGCGAGTGTAAAATATGCCATTCCAAACGTGTTGTAAACTATGCTTTCTCTAAGAAGATTATCGAGAAACACCTAAAAATTTATAAATTTTTTTAAAACAGATCGCAATTTTAAAACACAAGGCTTTAAATAAATACATTAACTGTTAACTTTGTTAATTTTTGCACTATTCTTTATTGTGCAAAGCGATACCTCTTACGTTACCAATATGAAATCATGGAATAGATAAAGATGCGTTTAGATTTACAGTGTTAATTAGCTCGTCCATCGGTTCGACAGTTATTTTCGTGTTTGACGCTTCAGCGTTTCACGTTTCAATTTCGTCAAAAATATCTACTGTTGATAAATATAAACGTCATGAAAACAAAATGGTACATTCTACAAATACGGAATGGCCCATATTCTACATGAGCAATAAGGTTGTAGCCCAAGATGCAATAAGATTGTAGCCCAAGATGCAGGCGAGGGTTACGGTTTTGCGAGTGTAAAATATGCCATTCCAAACGTGTTGTAAACTATGCTTTCTCTAAGAAGATTATCGAGAAACACCTAAAAGTTTTAAAAAAATTTTAAAACAGATCGCAATTTTAAAACACAAGGCTTTAAATAAATACATTAATTGTTAACTTTGTTAATTTTTGCACTATTCTTTATTGTACAAAGCGATACCTCTTACGTTACCAATATGAAATCATGGGATAGATAAAGATGCGTTTAGATTTACACTGTTAATTAGCTCGTCTATCGGTTCGACAGTTATTTTCGTGTTTGACGCTTCTGCGTTTCACGTTTTAATTCCGTCAAAAATATCTACTGTTGATGAATATAAACATCACGAAAACAAAATGGTACATTCTACAAATACGGAATGGCCCATATTCTACATGAGCAATAAGATTGTAGTCCAAGATGCAGGCGAGGGTTACGGTTTTGCGAGTGTAAAATATGCCATTCCAAACGTGTTGTAAACTATGCTTTCTCTAAGAAGATTATCGAGAAACACCTAAAAGTTTATAAAATTTTTTAAAACAGATCGCAATTTTAAAACACAAGGCTTTAAATAAATACATTAATTGTAAACTTTGTTAATTTTTGCACTATTCTTTATTGTACAAAGCGATACCTCGTACGTTGGCAATATGAAATCATGGAATAGATAAAGATGCGTTTAGATTTACACTGTTAATTAGCTCGTCCTTCGGATCGACAGTTATTTTCGTGTTTGACGCTTCAGCGTTTCATGTTTCAATTCCGTCAAAAATATCTACTGTTGATAAATATAAACATCATGAAAACAAAAAAGTACATTCTACAAATACGGAATGGCCCATATTCTACATGAGCAATAAGATTGTAGCCCAAGATGCAGGCGAGGGTTACGGTTTTGCGAGTGTAAAATATGCCATTCCAAACGTGTTGTAAACTATGCTTTCTCTAAGAAGATTATCGAGAAACACCTAAAAGTTTATAAAAATTTTTAAAACAGATCGCAATTTTAAAACACAAGGCTTTAAATAAATACATTAATTGTTAACTTTGTTAATTTTTGCACTATTCTTTATTGTGCAAAGCGATACCTCGTACGTTACCAATATGAAATCATAGGATAGATAAAGATGCGTTTAGATTTACAGTGTTAATTAGCTCGTCCATCGGTTCGACAGTTATTTTCGTGTTTGACGCTTCAGCGTTTCACGTTTCAATTCCGTCAAAAATATCTACTGTTAATAAATATAAACATCATGAAAACAAAATGGTACATTCTACAAATACGGAATGGCCCATATTTTACATGAGCAATAAGATTGTAGCTCAAGACGCAGACGAGGATTACGGTTTTGCGAGTGTAAAATATGCCATTCCAAACGTGTTGTAAACTATGCTTTCTCTAAGAAGATTATCGAGAAACACCTAAAAGTTTATAAAATTCTTTAAAACAGATCGTAATTTTAAAACACAAGGCTTTAAGTAAATACATTAATTGTTAACTTTGTTAATTTTTGCACTATTCTTTATTGTACAAAGCGATACCTCGTACGTTGCCAATATGAAATCATGGGATAGATAAAGATGCGTTTAGATTTACAGTGTCAATTAGCTCGTCCATCGGTTCGACAGTTATTTTCGTGTTTGACGCTTCAGCGTTTTACGTTTTAATTCCGTCGAAAATATCTACTGTTGATGAATAAACATCATGAAAACTAGTACATGCTACAAATATGAAATGGCCCATATTCTACATGAGCAATAAGATTGTAGCCCAAGACGCAGACGAGGATGTGAGAGGATTTTGCGAGTGTGAAATATGCCATTCCAAACGTGTTTTAAAGTATACTTTCTCCAACAATATTATAGAAACTTAAAACCTTTAAAATGAATTACAATTTTGAAAAGCATGGCCTAAATGAATACATTAATTGTTACTTTTGGTAATTTTTGCACTATTTCGCTCTATACTGGAAAAACGAATTTCGGGGCTTAACCAATTTCAGAAAAACAATTTTTCTACGATATGCAAGCAGATTCATAAAATTTCTGGCAAAAGTAATGTTACTATTCAATTTGTTGATTGCACAATTTTCTGTTTATTTGAATTTATTGAATGTGTTCAATGATTCAACTTTAAAACACAATTAATAGGTTATGTTTGTTTCAGGTATGAAGGAATGCAAGAGTCATCTACAGAGCCTCGCTACGTCTTCCGCCGGAATTAAGTAATACACAAAATTTTAATTCTAGTGAAAAAATAATCTTTAGCGTCTTTCGGAATAACATTTGTTTAAAATAGAAAGTGGAGGAACAGGCAGTTTGGACGAAAGTAGGATATTTTTTAAACAGGTTATTTCTGCCGAAAGATGGTATCTATGGGTGCGACGTCTTAAAAACAGAATATTTGGATAGGGACAAATTTCCAACCTAGAAATATAAAATATTTCTCGACAAAAAAATCTGGAGTTCTATCGAAACGAGGAATGAAGAGAAAGTAGAATTTAATTCTTGGTTAAACTCGAAATAAATTCGAATCTAACCTCAAATTTGCTTGTATCTATAAGCAAGGGAAACGTGCAACGGACAGGCGAAGACTGTTGATGTAAAATTGGCAGAACGGGTCAAAACGAACAAATTAGGGCAGTTAAACGCACAAGTAATGTAAAGTAAAACAAAGACTTACGTTTGGCTAGCGTTTTGAAGTCATAGCACTATCCTTAAGTAGATTGGAAATTTCGTGTTCTTAACGTTAAACTTTAGTACGAGGTAGACTGCGAAACGAAGAAAACACTGAACTGAATCCATGAACTAGCAAAATACTTTCCTGGATCACTGAACTGGGGAGCCACTGCACTGAATCACTGAACTGGAAAAACACCGCATTAAGGAGACATTGCAGAGTGCATTGAACTAAGACTTGGAGAGAGCTGCTGGTGACTAGGTGGCGACTCGACGAGAACTGCAGTTTATGACGCTGCAGGTAGACTTTATAGTATCACCTAACATAGGTTATTAAAGCTACGTTAAAAGCATTTTTCAGTTTAGTAGCTACCTATCCTGGAAGTTTAAAAATCGACAAAATTTTGAGACTAAGCAAACCGCAGTTATAGATCTATTACGAATGTTTTTCCGCGGAGAGGTCCGACAAACGTGAAATATTAGATGGCAGAGAATTAAACTATTTAACATTTTATTGCCTTATTCGCTAATAATATGAGATTTCAAATAAATTTAAGAGGAAAGCTACTTTTCTTGGATAGATGTTACGAGTCGAAACAATAATATATTGAGCATCTAGTACTAAAAGCAAAACATTTTTGGCTGATGATGTAAATTGTGGCCGAGGCGTCAGCCAAGGCTACCAAACATCGAAGTATAGAAATGTGCTTTTGCTACGTGATACACATACATTTTCCATTGTTATTTAATTTTCTGCGAGATATAATAGAGGGGGACAAATTTCTCTAATGGTTTTACTATTTTTATTAAAATATAAACAGTTAACTTTAGTTTCTAAAGAAAACTGTATCTTTCGTCGCATTCGGAATTATCATGTTAGAGCCAAGCTACATATTTCTCGACCCCAGTTACGATGACTTTAAATTCTGTGAAGAACATCCACATATCGTACCCATACACAATCGTTGGAAAGCGCCGGGTAAAAAAATTCAGATACGTTGCTATCCCTCTTGAGTAGCTGCCCTTGTGCTAGAAAGTTACCGCACTGGATAAGAAAAAACGAATAGTGATTGTCAAGGTAACGATTTCATAGAAAATGAAATGATAATTGAAAAGTCATAAATTAGTAAAAATTTCTTAGTTTAAGTAATATGGATTGCGATTTCCAAATAAATAATAAATGTACCTAGTAGTACAACCACTTCGATGTTAATAGCCTTGGCCACAACTTACATCGTCGTCTAGGACGTTTTTCTTTTACCAGATTCACCAATAGAGTGTAATTGTGTCGTGTTTTACTATATTAAAGGGCCTAAACAAGTTAAAAGCTGCTTACAACATTAATAACCAATTTCATAAAATCTTTTTTAACCAAACACTCGATAAGAGTTTTCAAACATGCGAGCTAATAAATTAAAATGTGGGCGTACCCACTATTATAATGCAGCCTGGAGAGATTACTTATGCAATAAATTTAGAAATTACAAATTCCCGGAATTTTCATATTCTCGTAATTTATCCAGTCAACTTTAATCAAGTCATAAAGAGATCAATTTACCTAATTGTTGTGGCGCCATAAAAAATTCTACATCTGATATCGTGCACCTAACAAATTCAAAGGTTACCTAACGACCGTGTCAAATGGGAATCTATAATTGAATAGAAGTAAGCAATTAGAAAGCAATATTCTCTTGCTTTCGCCCCCGTTTTCCTGATGTTCATTAGAGAATTGGTAGGCAGATATATATTCGGTATCGATCTCTTCGAGTTATATATTGTATGTACGCCACCGACCTCTTTTTATATTAAATTCACAGTAAAATGTCTCTCACAGGTGTTTGTAAATTCAGCCGGAATCACCCCTGCGCTTCAGAGAAATTAATTACTCCCTGTTCCATTTAATTATGAAATCTAAGCGCAATAATTTGTGTCTGTCTGGTATTAAAAGTTTATAATTGTATCGACGTTTATAAATCCAAAATTAAAGTTTGTTCGGGAAATTTGAGCATCGCCTGGAGTCCTAAATCGCAACATTTGATTTATATTTACGTATTAACTAAACAGCAACGTAAATTAATCTTCCTTTCACTTAAAATAAATCATGTAGAAAATATTCAATAGCGAAAGAACTGCTAGAGTTTACGCTTCAGTCATGCATGTTTCTTTTCCATTTTTCCCATTTTTATCACAACTTCGTAATATTTAATAGTTCCTTGTTTATATTAATTACTGACTAATATAAAACAAAAATATATCAAAGAATTTCAAGAATCTTAACTTTTGTTCCTTTGGTTTCAGCATTCGATATGTTGCTGCTCGAGTCTAACAGGTTTTTTTTATTTGTTAAACTTATTCAGTCTAACAAGGTTTTTTTTATTTGATAAACTTATTCAGGAGCCGCACAGTATCAACGGTAGGACCACGCATCCATCCGTGGAGCTGACGGTAGTTGTATCGTTATTTTCAGGCTCCGAGTGCGTTCGAGAGCTCTCCTAATAGTGCTCTCGAACGCTCTTATTTTTTCCCTATATTTTCTTGTTTCGTGTGGAGTAGATACCAATCTTCCGATGACTACCCCAACCCGCACAACAAAAGTAAGGGTACAGTAGACTCCCACTAAAGTTGCGCTCACCATGCTGGATCGACCGTTAATTTTGCTACTCCCCGTTATCCCTACCATTATCAAAAAATATATGTTTTATTGCTCCTTGCGCGGTTGAGTTATTCAAAGGTGGTGGTAAAACTCGGGAAGTACAATTTGTTGTTCGAAAATTAGAGTGGGGGAATATCCGCCCAACTTCAACGATCGTCTCCTGATAACTTTAACGAGCGGACAACTTTAACGGGCGCAACTTTAGCGGGAGTCGACTGTATGTAAATACCACGCATCCATCCGTGGAGCTGATGGTCGTTTTATCGTTATTTTCAGGCTTAGAATGCGTTCGAGGGCTCTCCTAATAGCGCTCCCAAACGCTCTCATTTTTCCCCTATATTTTCTTGTTTCGTGTGGAGTAAATGCCTGTATGTCAAAGATTTTCAAGAATTTTAATTTTTTTTCCTTTGGTTTCCCCATTCGATATGTTGCTGCTCGAGTCTAACAGGTTTTCATTTATTTGTTAAACTTATTCAGTCTAACAAGGTTTTTTTTTATTTGATAAACTTATTCAGGAGCCGCACAGTATCAACGGTAGGACCATGCATCCATCCGTGGAGCTGACGGTAGTTGTATCGTTATTTTCAGGCTCTGAGTGCGTTCGAGAGCTCTCCTAATAGCGCTCTCGAACGCTCTCATTTTTATCCTATATTTTCTTGTTTCGTGTGGAGTAGATATCAATCTTCCGATGACTACCCCAACCCGCACAACAAAAATAAGGGTACAGTAGACTCCCGCTGAAGTTGCGCTCACCATGCTGCATAGACCGTTAAATTTGCTACTCCGCGTTATCCCTACTACCAGTTTTGAAAAATCTATATATTTTATTACACCTCGCGCGGTTTGGGTAATTTAAAAGTGGTGCTTAAACTTGAAAGTCCAATTCGTAGTTCAAAAATTAAAGTGGGAGAATATCCGCCCAACTTCAACGATAGCATCCTGACAATTTTAACAAGCAGACAACTTTGACGGCCGCAACTTTAGCTGGAGTCGACTGTTTGTGGTTACCACGCATCCATCCGTGGAGCTGATGGTCATTCTATCGTTATTTTCAGGCTTCTAATGCGTTCGAGAGCTCTCCTAATAGCGCTCCCAAACGCTCTCATTTTTCTATGTATTTTCTTGTTTCGTGTGGAGTAGATACCAATCTTTCGATGACTACCCCAACCCGCACAACAAAAGTAAGGGTACAGTATACTCACGCTAAAGTTCCGCTCAGCATATTGGATCGACCGTTAAATTTGCTACTTCCCGTTGTCTCTACCATTGTCGAAAAATATATAAGTTTTATTGCTTCTTGCGCGGTTGAGTGGGTAACTCAAAGGTGATGCTAACACTCGGGATGTCCAATTCGTTGTTTAAAAACTAGAGCGGGGGAATATCCGCTTAACTTCAATGATCGTATCCTGACAAATTTAACGAGCGGTCAACATTAACGGGCGCAACTTTAGCGGGAGTCGACTGTATGTAGTTACCACGCATCCATCCGTGGAGCTGATGGTCGTTTTATCGTTATTTTCAGGCTTCGAATGCGTTCGAGGACTCTCCTAATAGCGCTCCCAAACGCTCTCATTTTTCTTCTGCATTTTCTTGTTTCCTGTGGAGTAGATGACTACCCCAAGCCACACCACAAAAATAAGGGTACGGTAGACTTCCGCTAAAGTTGCGTTCACCATACTGCAAGCAGACAACTTTGATGGGCTCAACTTTAGCTGGAGTCGACTGTTTGTAGTTACCACGCGTGCATCCGTGGAGCTAACGGTCGTTCTATCGTTATTTTCAGGCTCCGGGTGCGTTCGAGAGCTCTTCTGATAGCGCTCTCGAACGCTCTCATTATTTTCCTATATTTTTTTGTTTCGTGAGGAGTAGATATCAATCTTCCCATGACTACCCCAACCCGCACAACAAACGTAAGGGTACCGCTAAAGTTGCGCTCACCATACTGGATCGACCGATAAATTTGCTACTCGTTATCCCTACTACCATTTTTAAAAAATATATATATTTTATTACACCTCGCGCGGCTTGGGTAATTCAAAAGTGATGTCCAATTCGTTATTTGAGTGGGGGAATATCCGCCTAACTTTAGTGATCGTATCCTGACAAATTTAACGAGCGGTCAACATTAACGGGCGCAACTTTAGCGGGAGTCGACTGTATGTAGTTAACACGCGTCCATCCGTGGAGCTGACGGTCGTTCTATCGTTATTTTCAGGCTCTGGGTGCGTTCAAGAGCTCTCCTAACAGTGCTCTCGAACGTTCTCAGTTTTCCCCTGTATTTTCTTGTTTCGTGTGGGGTAGATGACTACCCCAACCCGCACAACAAAACTAAGGGTACAGTAGACTCCCGCTAAAGTTGCGTTCATCATACTGGATCGACCGTTACATTTGCTACTCCCCGTTATCCCTACCATTGTTGAAAAATATATATGTTTTATTGCTCTTCGCGCGGTTTGGGTAATTCAAAAGTGCTGCTTAAATTCAGAAGTCCAATTCGTGGTTCGAAAATTAAAGTGGGGGGATATCCGCCCAACTTCAGCGATCGTATACTGATATTTTTAACGAGCAGACAACTTCGGCGGGCGCAACTATAGCGGGAGTCGACTGTATGTAGTTATCGTGCATTCATCCGTGGAGCTGATGGTTGTGATATCGTTATTTTCAGGCTCCGGGTGCGTTCGAGAGCTCTCCTAACAGTGCTCTCGAACGCTCTCACTTTTCCCCTGTATTTTCTTGTTTCGTGTGGATTAGATACCAATCTTCCAATGACTACCCCAATCCGCGCAAATAAAGTAGGGATTCAGAAGACTCCCGATAAAGTTGCGGTCACCATACTGGATCAACCATTAAATTTGCTACTCCCCGTTATCCTTACCATTATCCAAAAATATATGTTTTATTGCTCCTTGCGCGGTTGAGTTATTCAAAGGTGGTGCTAAAACTCGGGAAGTCCAATTCATTGTTCGAAAATTAGAGTGGGAGAATATTAAGTTCAACAATCGTATCCTGACAACTTTAACAAGCGGACAACTTTAACGGACGCAACTTTAGCGAGAGTCGACTGTACGTAGTTACCACGCATCCATCCGTGGAGCTGACGGTCGTTGTATCGTTATTTTCAGGCTCCGAATGCGTTCGAGAGCTCTTCTAATAGCGCTTTCGAACGGTTTTATTGCTTTTCCTGTATTTTTTTGTTTTGTGTGAAGTAGATTTCAATCTTACAACGGTTACCAGATTTGGTTCTTGATAAAAGGTAAGTTCAGGGGACCTTCCCTTTGCGATAAAGTCCCGGAACTAGCGTCCCCTTTCGGCTAGATGAAAGAAACACTTTGGGCATCGAGGGACAAAACCAATAGGTAGCACCGTTTATCTTTGCTGCCAGATGGTTTTTACAACCGTATCACCTTATTCTCTGTACTTTTGCAATCTTTTTGTTAATTTAAAATTGCGCATAAGTTTAGTTGTTTAGTTTGTTTTGATGAATTTTAGAAACGTTTTGCATTACGATTGTGTTGGGCACCATGACCGTGGTTGAGCACCATGACGTGGTTGCCCACCACGACCGTGGTTGCGCACCACAACCGTGGTTGCGCACCATGACCGTGGTTGCGCACCACGACTGTGGTTGCGCACCACGACTGTAGTTGCGCACCACGACCATGGTTTGTTCTACTATCGGAAAATGCCAAAAACAATATGACTTTTCACACCATAAAAATGATTATATCGTAAGCAATTTTGCATTAAATCAGTTGCAATATAGTTTTTGAATAGAGAAGAGCTTTCCCTAGACGATGATACTATTTGCTTCATTTTCAAATTTCAAATAACTCTAGAATTCGTCATTGAGTCATTGAAAAACGACTGTCAGTCTGTGTGCGTCAGACCTGTGTGCTACAGGTCGTAATTCTTAACTGATTTTTGCCATCCTTGTTTCTATCGATTCGAAATTTCTCAGAATAGAACTTTATTGCTTTTGGGCATTATTGGTCAAATAGAATAAATTTAATTAAAGAAAAATGTAATTTATTGAAGAAAAATGAAACTCAGCTTCTTATAATTTTGTACATATTGCAGGTCAAGTTCCTCTTAAGTATAGTGTAAAAGGGTAAGACGTAATTCGCTTTCAATTTCGAGAAAAACAAATTTACGATTTTTTTTTTCATTTCGCAGGAATTGTTTTGCGTTTTTTCGTTCAAACGATGACGAAATTGTGCCAAGTGTGTTAAAGCTGTCACGTTAAATCTATTCATTATAGAATTGCCAATGCCCAAGAACAATAATCACTGCTGACATTCAATGTCTAGATAGCTAAAAACTGGCTAAAAACCACACAATCATAAAAATTACTGAAATGAAATAAAATGAAGCCGGTATAATTGTCATGAAAATAGAAAGGTGCGCAAATTACGCACTGACTTTTACCTAACAATTTACTCTTTACAAGTTCACCGAACAAGATGCTTATTAGTGAACAAAAAATTTTTATTTACAACCACTGTAATTGGTCATATGTTGGAATTGTAACAGGATGAGAAATATTTTTTTTTGCGCCCAGTTTCAGGCCCCAATTATTCCAGTATCTGGACCGGAAGTATTAATCCATGCCCCACACGCCCCGTTTCGTTAGAGCCTTCGCTAATTTTTCGGCGATATGTTACCCGAAGCATGGCGCAACATTTCTGGTCCAGAACCGGCTGATGTATCTACTGATGTTTAGTAAATTTCAGGTACTAGCTTTTAGAACCATATAGCACTCTTTCTAATGTCTCTTTCTCGTGCCATTTTAAAAACACCACATCACGTTACCCGTAGCAAAGCAAGGATTATTGCTTGTAGCAACTTTTCATTTTTAAATAATATTAGCATCCTGAAATTTGTCAAAGAACCTTTTTTTGGTGGAACGGACTTGTCCTTGGTTATCTTCAAAAATTGAAATACAAATATTGCTCCCTGAAACCAAGAAAGATTAAAAAACACAACAAGGATTGCTCTAACGCATTTCGATAGCCAAGCTATCATCTTCAGAGAGATACCTAGTATCTTTGAATCGCCCCTCATATGTACCTAGACGATCTTGGGTCAAAAATTCTGTCGTTTTGACTAACCCTTTTGAATTAAAACTAACGTTCGAAAGCTTTTAAGCCACAAGACAACCTATTATGGATTTCTTCGCGTGTTTGGCATTGTTTACATAGTCGGAGGTTTATTCGATTCCGAGGGACCGCGACCAAGATTTTTTCTTGAGATTAGGAAATCCATATTCGACATTAAGACACACAAATTGAGCAACACGAAGCTAATGTCAGCGCGGCGGGTTGTTTTCGGGGCACTGTTACATTTAAATGGACATTTTATCGACAGGTATAATTTTTAGAAGGTGAAACGATCCCAGATTTCTGCATAATTCTATTTTTATTTCTGATTAAATTTCCACCTACATTATGAAATGCAAAATTCTCGCGTGCCAAAGTTTTTTCATGTTGTAGGAGGTAAAACTGAGCGTTGGTGGTGTTCGCTACCTCGCCCCCGTTACTGTTTTACCGCGAATTCCATTAAATTTTACTGAAACAGAAACGAAGATTTACATTTAAATTCGTCGGAAGTTATTAGATTTCGAATCCTTGGGAGAGGCTTTATTTCATTCACGTTTTATTTGGTGATATTTTGAGATGTGTCCAAACTTCCGCGGCTAGAATTCGCCAACGTGCATCTCTAGAATACAAATAAAAAACCCTACAGAATGCTTTAAATGGAGATATGTCAATTACAAATTAATGAATTCATTAAATAGCCACGTCAAATTTGTTTATTATAGAACTGTCAATGCACAAGAACAATAATCACTGCTAACATTCAATGTGAGATAGCTGAAATACTAGGTAGAAACCACATATCCATGAATATTACTGAAATGAAATGTATCGAGTATAATTGTCATGAAAATAGAAGTTGCGCAAACTACGCACTGACTTTTATCTAACAATTTAGTCTCTACGTCCTTAGAGTAAGTTTACTGAACGAGGTACTTATTAAAGAACAAAGAATTTTTATTTACACTATAATTGGTCGGATGTTGGAATTGGAACAGAATGAGAAATATTTTTTTCTTTGCGCAATTTCAAGCCCTAAAATACGTTATTTCAGTATCTGAACCAGGAGTGGTAATGCCTCACACGCTCTGTTTCTTTTGAGGCTTCGCTACTTCTTCGGCGACATGTTACCCGAAGCATGACATCACACTTCTGGTCCAGAACCGGCTGATATATCTACTGATATTTGGTAAATTTCGTTACTTGCTTTCTACTGAGAATATGTCAATTGCAAATTATTAACATCTATTCTTGTTTCCGTATCCCACTCGCAATGATTTGAAGTCATAATGGGGTTGCCCTTTACAAGTGGATTGAACTAAACTAAAAAACAAAAACTCCTCTTTTTAAGAAATGATGTTTTTAAGAAGTTAAAATCCTTTTACTGTCATAATTAAGTAGCCATTTAATTTTATTTATTTTATTAAATTAAATTTTTAATTGTCATTTAACTTTCTCAAAAAACGTTACCTTGACAATCACTTTTTGCTTCTTGTTATTCGGTACAGGAATTTTCTAGCAGAAGGGCTGCTACTCAAGAGGGACAACAATATGTCTGAATTTTTGCCTGGCTGCTTTCTAACGATTTTGTATGGGTCGATATGTGGATATTCTTCACGGACTATAACATCATCGTAACTGGGGTCGAGAGATATGTAGCTTGGTGATTGACATGATACCCCTAAATTTGACGTGATAATCCCGGAATGCGAAAAAAGACATAGTTTTCTGAAGTTAACTGTTGATTTAATAGTAAAATCATTAAAGAAATTTCACTTTCTCTATTATATTGTTGTTATGACTATTTCTATTGCTTTACCAGTAGCAGAAGGGCTGCTACTCAAGAGGGGCAACAATATGTCTGATTTTTTGCCCGGCTGCTTTCCAACGATTTTGTATGGGTCGATATGTGGATATTCTTCACGGAATATAACATCATCGTAACTGGGGTCGAGAGATATGTAGCTTGGTGATTGACATGATACTCCTGAATTTGACGTGATAATCCCGGAATGCGAAGAAAGACATAGTTTTCTGAAGTTAACTGTTAATTAAATAGTAAAACCATCAAAGAAATTTTACCTTTTCTATTATATTGTTGTTATGACTATTTCTATTGCTTTACCAGTAGCAGAAGGGCTGCTACTTCAAGAAGGGCAACAATATGTCTAATTTTTTTGCCCGGCTGCTTTCCAAGCGATTTTGTATGGGTCGATATATGGATATTCTTCACGGACTATAACATCATCGTAACTGGGGTCGAGAGATATGTAGCTTGGTGATTGACATGATACTCCTGAATTTGACATGATAATCCCGGAATGCAAAGAAAGATATAGTTTTTTAAAGTTTACTGTTGATTAAATAATAAAACCATTAAAAAAAATTTTACCTTTTCTATTATATTGTTGTTATAACTATTTTTATTGCTTTACCAGTAGCAGAAGGGCTGCTACTCAAGAGGGGCAACAATATGTCTGATTTTTTTTGCCCGGCTGCTTTCCAACGATTTTGTATGGGTCGATATGTGGATATTCTTCACGGACTATAACATCATCGTAACTGGGGTCGAGAGATATGTAGCTTGGTGATTGATATGATACTCCCGAATTTGACGTGATAATCCTGGAATGCGAAGAAAGATATGGTTTTCTAAAGGTAACTGTTGATTAAATAGTAAAACCATTAAATAATATTTCACGTTCTTTATTATATTGTTGTTATGACTATTTCTATTGCTTTACCAGTAGCAGAAGGGCTGCTACTCAAGAGGGGCAACAATATGTCTGATTTTTTTGCCCGGCTGCTTTCCAACGATTTTGTATGGGTCGATATGTGGATATTCTTCACGGACTATAACATCATCGTAACTGGGGTCGAGAGATATGTAGCTTGGTGGTGATTGACATGATACTCCCTGAATTTGACGTGATAAGCCCAGAATGCGAAGAAAGACATAGTTTTCTAAAGTTAACTGTTGATTAAATAGTAAAACCATTACAGAAATTTTACCTTCTTTATTATATTGTTGTTATGACTTATTCTATTGCTTTACCAGTAGCAGAAGGGCTGCTACTCAAGAGGGGCAACAATATGTCTGATTATTTTGTTCGGCTGCTTTCCAACGATTTTGTATGGGTCGATATGTGGATATTCTTCACCGACTATAACATCATCGTAACTGGGGTCGAGAGATATGTAGCTTGGTGATTGACATGATACTCCTGAATTTGACGTGATAATCCCGGAATGCGAAGAAAGATATAGTTTTCTAAAGTTAACTGTTGATTAAATAGTAAAACCATTAAAGAAATTTTACCTTCTCTATTATATTGTTGTTATGACTATTTCTATTGCTTTACCAGTAGCAGAAGGGCTGCTACTCAAGAGGGGTAACAATATGTCTGATTTTTTGCCCGGCTGCTTTCCAACGATTTTGTATGGGTTGATATGTGGATATTCTAACATCATCGTAACTGGGGTCAAGAGATATGTAGCTTGGTGGTGATTGACATAATACTCCTGAATTTGACGTGATAATCCCGGAATGCGAAGAAAGATATAGTTTTCTAAAGTTAACTGTTGATTTAATAGTAAAACCATTAAAGAGATTTCACCTTCTCTATTATATTGTTGTTATGACTATTTATATTGCTTTACCAGTAGCAGAAGGGCTGCTACTCAAGAGGGACAACAATATGTCTGATTTTTTTGCCCGGCTGCTTTCCAACGATTTTGTGTGGGTCGATATGTGGAAATTCTTCACGGACTATAACATCATCGTAACTGGGGTCGAGAGATATGTAGCTTGGTGATTGACATGATACTCCTGAATTTGACGTGATAATTCCGGAATGCGAAGAAAGATATAGTTTTCCAAAGTTAACTGTTGATTAAATAGTAAAACTATTAAAAGAATTTCACCTTCTGTATTATATTGTTGTTATGACTATTTCTATTGCTTTACCAGTAGCAGAAGGGCTGCTACTCAAGAGGAGCAACAATATGTCTGATTTTTTTGCCCGGCTGCTTTCCAACGATTTTGTATGGGTCGATATGTGGATATTCTTCACCGACTATAACATCATCGTAACTGGGGTCGAGAGATATGTAGCTTGGTGATTGACATAATACTCCTGAATTTGACGTGATAATCCCGGAATGCAAAGAAAGATAAAGTTTTTCAAACTTAACTGTTGATTTAATAGTAAAACCATTACAGAAATTTCACCTTTTTTATTATATTGTTGTTATGACTTATTCTATTGCTTTACCAGTAGCAGAAGGGCTGCTACTCAAGAGGGGCAACAATATGTCTAATTATTTTGTTTGGCTGCTTTCCAACGATTTTGTATGGGTCGATATGTGGATATTCTTCACCGACTATAACATCATCGTAACTGGGGTCGAGAGATATGTAGCTTGGTGATTGACATGATACTCCTAAATTCGACGTGATAATCCCGGAATGCGAAGGAAGATATAGTTTTCTAAAGTTAACTGTTGATTAAATAGTAAAACCATTAAAGAAATTTTACCTTCTCTAATATATTGTTGTTATGACTATTTCTATTGCTTTACCAGTAGCAGAAGCGCTGCTACTCAAGAGGGGCAACAATATGTTTGATGTTTTTGCCCGGCTGCTTTCCAACGATTTTGTATGGGTCGATATGTGGATACTCTTCACGGACTATAACATCATCGTAACTGGGGTCGAGAGATATGTAGCTTGGTGATTGACATGATGCTCCTGAATTTGACGTGATAATCCCGAAATGCGAAGAAAGATATAGTTTTCTAAAGTTAACTGTTGATTACATAGTAAAGCCATTAAAGAAATTTCACCTTCTCTATTATACTGTTGTTATGACTATTTTTATTGCTTTATGATTTAGCTCGTAGGAGTTTTGTTCTAATAAATGCGTGGTAAGATTGCGACTAAACATTACCTTATTTTGTCGTCCTGTTTGTGCCATATTTAGCTGAGTGTTGCTTCATAAAAAAATTAAAGCATATTGCTGATTTAAGATAGAGAGTTGTATGACAGAAGCAGTTTATAAGCAAACATTAAGTCAAACTAACCTAACTTCTAGTGCCAATCATTCACCATCAAACAAAGTGCATGTTGATTATTATTTTAGTTGTTTATTTGTAGAATCACTGTACATTGCAACAACAGTGGTTGTACTATAGTAGTTTGTACAAAAAGAACGGATATGATGATAATTCTAATTTACAAATTATGCATTATTAAGTTAGTAGTTTAAAATATAATATAATTTAATACCAGCAATTTAAAAATTAAAGAGAAAACACTCTTATTTCCGAGTTTTAAGTTATTACTTCTGTCAGCAGTCCCAATGCCAAAATTTTTACATTATTTACATTTTGTTTTCTTTGCAAGTTAGAACAGTAATAACTTCTTCATTGCATCGACTTTTTCAGCTTGTATCTATGACGCCCTCCTGGTAACTGAGTGAAAAATGTATACCTAAGAAAACTACCTTGTTTCAGTGCTTTTACTTGAAATAGATTTGACAATGGAGAGATAAGAATTTGCAATGAAATTGTAGAAATTCTTAAAGAGAAAAACTGATTGAAAGTTAAAAGCAAAATGCTCAAGAACTACGAGTTATTTGGTTATTTAGTTATTTGGGTTCTAAATTGATTTAACCCTAAAAATGTCGGTCTAGCTGACATCATTGTTTCCTTTAACATTTTTATCAATTTTGGTGTGTGATAGAATATGAAGAGAAACGACGATATTTCAAAAATTAAAAGATATTAACCTGCGGATTTTACCAGTTTAATTACATATTAAATAACAGTTCATCTAAACCAAGTGTGATACGCGTATCACAAGAGTTTGGTGGTGGTACGTGCTGCACCGGGCGGCACCAGACGACCCAAAAATGAATTGTTTGCGTAAACGCAACAAAACTGGGTCCTAGAAATGTTAAATAAAATTAATAAACATAACTTAATCAGCTTTCACAGTGCAGATTGCAGAATGATATTTTCTTCAAATTTGTTTATACGTTTACCAGACAGAACAAACTCATTTTCTTGCGTGAGGATGCAAACCCGACGTCGCAAAAAATTGTGGAAAGGGTACATAGATGTCGAAAGTTTGGAAAACGCTGCGTCTAAACAATAAATAAAAATTATACAAAGACAAAGTTTTAACTTGAAATATAGTAATGCCATATGATAATATTTAATGCAAATTTCAATTAGTCGACTGTTGACTCTGTTCTGGAGCGAGAGATTTGAAGACAAAACTTGAAATTTCCAAAAACTTAAAATCCCTTTGTTAGAGCTACCATTAGATCACAATAGGTCTTGATCCATTATCGAGACGTATCCATTATTAGACCGTTCCAATGCTAGTTACAAGGTACAAGATGATTGAAAGGCCCCTCTTCCGGCATATTTGTACAGCGCCATTGGAGGGTCCCTGAATAGAGGAAAGTCTGGATTAGTTGGCAAGCCAGTCTTGGAGCACAAAGGTAGAGGAATTTGCTTCAACTTCCTTCGCGAGGATATTCACAAAGTATGTCACTTGCACATATATATTAACTCACGCTCCTATGGCTTTATAAAGTGTTATTGTTAGAGGGGTCCCAGAGCGTTAGGCCCCCGTACTTTCTTACTTGATATTCCGGTAAAGGTTTCGCCAAGTTCACGACAGGGGATGCTGTAATACAAATTGTTCCGGCGATAATGAGTGTGGGATGGTGCCATGCAACTTCTCGGTGAATGAATTTCATTTGGATGCCTTTATGAAATTTTAACGACCGGAAGCTCTGAAACATCGACTTCTTCGGGGTTACTATAATTATTATTCATTTTAAATAACACCGAAGAAATAACATGGAAGAGACTGCAGTCTTTATGGAGATATCACGTGAATGAAAGACGTGAATGTAGTTATGTAGTTTAGAGAGAAATTTTGATATAAACGGTTTGTAATAACATTCCATAAATTATGGCTAATTGCGGCTTCCTCGAAATTAGAATTTGCAGTGTGCAAGAGGTTTGAAATATGGTTCGTCAGTTCATTTCGTGGACCGCCTAACGTCAGATTAATTGCATCCATTACAACCAACAACTTCTCGGCAGAGGATGGGCTAAAATGCGACTACTCGATTAACCTGCCATAGAAGTTCGATTCAGGACGAAACCGCCGCGCTAAACCGACGCCCGATGTATGCGTATAATGCAGCAGGTAGGGCGCCGCGCTCGATAATGGTCAGAAAATCCTGCAAGGTGCAGCTGCAACGCTCTCTGTGCCAACATGGGCGCGATCCAAGATATCCTTTTAAGACTAGCACTGGCGAGAAGGTTTTCAGTAATTTTTATCACATTGTCACTAATTGACATTTCCAATGCAGTTATGCGAAACCTGGTCCGGGTGTTAGCAAATATTTATCGAAACATTGTGGAATTTTAAATTTCTGCTGCGTTTTTATCGTTAATAAAGTTTACGCCTATTTTCACAGATAATCATCTAATTTTCCATCTAATCTGATAAATGCGTGGCATTTTATGGTAAATGCGTGGCATTTTAACTGGCCCAAAATGTAAAATAAAAATGGAGGAATTGTTGACAAATTTTGTATCTCCGATGGACCATAAAATTCGTTACATTGGAGTTATAGGTCTTACATAATTTTAAAACTATTGGCAACTGTGTAATGTACAATTCTTCGGATCGGTGGAAATCTGTTGAAAAAGGACGACATTCTTTCCCTTCGGTGGGTTATTGCTTGCAACATCTGGCTCTCACAGACACGGAACATGAATCATTCCGTGCTAGAGGTCCATTCGTTCTACTAAAACATCACTCTGCAGCACCAAGTCACGACATTACGTACAGGAAAGGTGCAACAATATGACACTATGTGGATAAATAACCCTGACCCTACTCAAAGTTTCTAATGAATGGTATTCACCATTTTCATTTATTTTAAATCTGCTTGACACGAAAGCAATTTGTGGTTTAAGTTAGCAATGTTTATTTCCGAGAACTTGGTTTATTTACTGAGTTCGACATCTTCTTTCTCTCAGAAACTTTCGCTTATATTATTCTCTAACGAATAATTTCCAGCATCAATAATATTCACAAAATCCGGCTGTGAATAAATAACTTCTAGTTAACTTACTTTCTAACGAATGATTTTCGGCATCAATAATATTCATAAAATCCGGTCGTGGATAAATACCTTTCAGTTCTAATCGAGATGATTTTCGGCATCAGTAATATTCACAAAATCTAGTCCTTGGTTATCTTTAAAAACTGAAATACAAATCTTGTCACTTGAAACCAAAAAAAGATTAAAAAACATAACAAAGGTTGCTCTAACGCGTTTCGATAGCTAAGCTATCATCTTGAGAGAGATACTCGCGTTAGAGCAACCTTTGTTTTGTTTTTTAATCTTTTTTTGGTTTCATATTTTTAATATAGTCGAATGTTGACGAAAAACGGTCGAAATTTCCAAAAAAATTGAATTCATACATTTGAAAAAAGTTCGAACTTTAAAAAAGGTTCGAAACATCCAAGAGTCGAAATTTTCAAAAATATCGAAATTTCGAAAGAAGTCGAAGCTTACAGAAAGTGAAATTAAAAAAAATCAGCTTTCCAAAAACTTGACATTTTCAAAATTTAAAGATTTAAAAAAACAAAAATCGAAATATTCAGTCGAATTTTTAAAAAAATGAAAGTTTGAAGCAAAAGTCGAAAATTTGAAAAATAGTTAAAATTTGAAAATAACATCGAAGTTAAAAGGATAGCCAAAATGTTTCAAAAAAAAGTAGCTCAAAATTTCCAAAATATCGCGAAATATTCAAAAGATTGCGAAATTTTAAAAAATTGCAAAATTTTCAAAAAACTGCGAAATTTTCTAAAATTTGCAAAATTTTAAAAAATTTGCAAAATCTTAAAAAATTTACTAATTTTCAAAAATTTGTAAAATTTTCAAAATTTGCGAAATCTTCAAAAAATGACGATATTTTTAATATAGTCGAATGTTGACAAAAAACGGTCGAAATTTCCAAAAAAATTGAATTCAAACATTTGAAAAAAGTTCGAACTTTAAAAAAGGTTCGAAACATCCAAGAGTCGAAATTTCCAAAAATATCGAAATTTCGAAAGAAGTCGAAGTTTACAGAAAGTGAAATTAAAAAAAATCAGCTTTCCAAAAACTTGACATTTTCAAAATTTAAAGATTTAAAAAAACAAAAATCGAAATATTCAGTCGAATTTTTAAAAAAATGAAAGTTTGAAGCAAAGATCGAAAATTTGAAAAATAGTTAAAATTTGAAAATAACATCGAAGTTAAAAGGATAGCCAAAATGTTCCAAAAAAACAGCTCAAAATCGAAATTATCAAAAAATTGCAAAATTTTCAAAAGACTGCGAAATTTTCTAAAATTTGCGAAATTTTCAAAAATTTGCAAAATTTTCAAAAATTTACTAAATTTTTAAAAATTTGCGAAATTTTTAAAAATTTGCGAAATTTAAAAAAGGTTGGAAACATCCAAGAGTCTAAATTTTCAAAAATATCGAAATTTCGAAAGAAGTCCAAGTTTACAGAAAGTGAAATTTAAAAAAATCAGCTTTCCAAAAACTTGATATTTTCAAAATTTAAAGATTTAAAAAATCAAGATTTAAAAAAATCGAAATACTCAGTCGAATTTAAAAAAAAAATGAAAGTTTGAAGCAAAGGTCGAAAATTTAAAAAATAGTTAAAATTTGAAAATAACATCGAAGTTAAAAGAATAGCCAAAATGTTCCAAAAAAGAGCTCAAAATCTCCAAATTATGGCGAAATATTCAAAAGATTGCAAAATTATCAAAAAATTGCAAAAGTTTCAAAAGACTGCGAAATTTTCTAAAATTTGCGAAATTTTCAAAAATTTGCTAAATTTTCAAAAATTTACTAAATTTTCAATAATTTACTAAATTTTCAAAAATTTACTAAATTTTCAAAAATTTACTAAATTTTCAAAAATTTGCGAAATTTTTAAAAATTTGCGAAATCTTCAAAAAATGGCGATATTTTTAATATAGTCGAATGTTGACAAAAAACGGTCGAAATTTCCAAAAAAATTAAATTGAAACATTTGAAAAAATGGTCGAACTTTAAAAAAGGTTCGAAACATCCAAGAGTCGAAATTTCCAAAAATATCGAAATTTCGAAAGAAGTGGAAGTTTTCAGAAGGTAAAATTTATAAAAATCGGCTTACCAAAAACTTGACATTTTCAAAAAACGTGGAAATTTCCCAAAACGGTAGAAATTTTGAAAAAGGGTCGAAATTTAAAAAAGATTCGAAACATCCAAGAATCGAAATTTCCAAAAATATCGAAATTTCGAAATAAGTCGAAGTTAAAATAAAAAAAATCGGCTTTCCAAAAACTTGACATTTTAAAAAAACGTGGAAATTTCCCAAAGCGGTAGAAATTTTGAAAAAGGGTCGAAATTTAAAAAAGATTCGAAACATCCAAGAGTCGAAATTTCCAAAAATATATAAATTTGAAAGAAGTCGAAGTTTTCAGAAGGTAAAATTTAAAAAAATCGGCTTTCCAAAATATTGACATTTTCAAAAAACGTGGAAATTTCCCAAAACGGTAGAAATTTTGAAAAAGGGTCGATATTTAAAAAAGATTCAAAACATCCAAGAATCGAAATTTCCAAAAATATCGAAATTTCGAAATAAGTCGAAGTTAAAATTAAAAAAAAATCGGCTTTCCAAAAACTTGACATTTTAAAAAAACGTGGAAATTTCCCAAAGCGGTAGAAATTTTGAAAAACGGTCGAAATTTAAAAAACATTCGAAACATCCAAGAGTCGAAATTTCCAAAAATATATAAATTTGAAAGAAGTCGAAGTTTTCAGAAGGTAAAATTTAAAAAAATCGGCTTTCCAAAATATTGACATTTTCAAAAAACGTGGAAATTTTCCAAAGCGGTAGAAATTTTGAAAAAGGGTCGAAATTTAAAAAAGATTCGAAACATCCAAGAATCGAAATTTCCAAAAATATCGAAATTTCGAAATAAGTCGAAGTTAAAATAAAAAAAAATCGGCTTTCCAAAAACTTGACATTTTAAAAAAACGTGGAAATTTCCCAAAGCGGTAGAAATTTTGAAAAACGGTCGAAATTTAAAAAACATTCGAAACATCCAAGAGTCGAAATTTCCAAAAATATCGAAATTTCGAAAGAAGTCGAAGTTTTCAGAAGGTAAAATTTAAAAAAATCGGCTTTCCAAAATATTGACATTTTCAAAAAACGTGGAAATTTTCCAAAGCGGTAGAAATTTTGAAAAAGGGTCGATATTTAAAAAAGATTCAAAACATCCAAGAATCGAAATTTCCAAAAATATCGAAATTTCGAAATAAGTCGAAGTTAAAATAAAAAAAAATCGGCTTTCCAAAAACTTGACATTTTAAAAAAACGTGGAAATTTCCCAAAGCGGTAGAAATTTTGAAAAAGGGTCGAAATTTAAAAAAGATTCAAAACATCCAAGAATCGAAATTTCCAAAAATATCGAAATTTCGAAATAAGTCGAAATTGAAATAAAAAAAATCGGCTTTCCAAAAACTTGACATTTTCAAAAAACGTGGAAATTTCCCAAAGCGGTAGAAATTTAGAAAAGAGTCGAAATTTAAAAAAGATTCGAAACATCCAAGAGTCGAAATTTCCAAAAATATCGAAATTTCGAAAGAAGTCGACGTTTTCTGAAAACGAAATTAAAAAAAAATCAGCTTTCCAAAAACTTGACATTTTCAAAAAACGTGGAAATTTCCCAGGGCAGTAGAAGTTTTGAAAAAAAAAAGTCGAAATTTTGAAGAAATTCCGGATTTAGAAGAAAATAATTTTGGTGGAACGGACTAGTCCTTGGTTATCTTTAAAAACTGAAATACAAATCTTGTCACTTGAAACCAAAAAAAAAACATAACAAAGGTTGCTCTAACGCGTTTCGATAGCTAAGCTATCATCTTCAGAGAGATACTCGCGTTAGAGCAACCTTTGTTGTGTTTTTTAATCTTTCTTGGTTCAGGCGACAAGATTTGTATTTCAATTTTTAAAAAATAAGAAAAAAAATCAGCCAAGAGCGAGTTAAGCTGGCACAATTATGGTTCCGTGTCAATTTTTACAGTGAACAGTCTATAGACCCAAATTAAAGCATATTTTTTTATTCATAACTATTAAACTTTATTGGAAATGTCAATCATATTTATTTATTTATGAATTTGAAATTTTATCCAGATTTTCTTGTGGTGTAACTGAAAAATATAAAACATTGTCTATTTTCAAGTACACACTTTTGTATCGTCAATGGCCATATTTATGGAACTGGCGACTGTATTGATAATGTCTTAGGTAAAATGTTTTCATTCGCAATGAGTCGATGACTAACACAGTTTATGGGATCGTATTGGGTCGCGCTAAAATGTTCAATTCCGACCGTAATTACTGTCCAAAGAAGGTTTCACCCCTTTACCACATCGGCAATTAAATAGATAATTACGCGATACGTATTTCGCCAGCAGAACTGGCATTTTCAAGCGCACTAATCTTAAACGATTAGCAAAAGATGCATCGACGTCATCTGCATTGAGATTCAAATCGATAGTATTTATTTAATTGCCGATGTGGTAAAGGGGTGAAACCTTCTTTGGACTTAATCACAAGCCACAGTGTTTAGTTCAGTGCTTTAGCGTAATTACTGTGTTGCATGCAATTTAATAAACCTGTGCTGACTCAGAAAATATTCATCTAAATAAAATAATGTAACAAACAAATTTGATCTGCATTGTGTCACTCAGCCAAATCTAGATTTTTATTTCAAATAAATTAATACTGTAACAAAATGTAAATTATAGAATTTAGTAGGTAAGAAAATTTTCTAGAAAGATCTGATAAGGGAAAAGCGGCCGCGATAACGAACAAACGGCAGATAAGCGTTCCAGAAATTTCGGCAAACGATAAACCTTATCTGCGGGATTTTTCTAGAACCCGGGAGCCAAAACTATATAAGGCGGTCGCCTTTCCCTCGAGTCGATCAGTTAGTTCGAGTCTGTGAGTGTAATTAGTGAGCTAGTAGTTAAAAGTCAATAAGTAGGTTAATTATTCAGTTGTAGTGTTCCGAGTTTAGTTTGAAAATAAAGTGGGTATTATTCAGCAAGTGTTTAATAATCATTTCGAACCGATAAGCCCGCAACAATACTATATGGGTCAAAAATGCAAGCACCCATTTTTCCAACAACTATTACGTTATCGAAAAAAGCTTCAGTTTTCCGATAATCTATGGCCCAATATCTAAAATTGTTTTTCGTTGTAACGTGGGCTACTATTTATTTTACTTAAAAATAAGCACACTGTGGATCATTTCTTGAAAACTACATGATATGTACATGGTACACTTGATTCATGCAAACAGATAAATAAATTTGGAAAACGACAGACAATATTACTTCTTTCAGAATTTTAACTGACGTGTATTCACGCACTGTATATGTGGCTTTATAACTAAATTTTCTAGGAAATGTCAATCAAACAGACAATAATTTTTATGTATGGATTTTCTTCTTTTTCAAGGCACTTTGTTGGATAAAAAATTCTGCCTTAGACTTTGAATTGATTTCAAGTAATTTAAAAAAAAAATAGATTATAAAGCCAAACGTTAGTGAATTGCGCCAGATAAAGTAATGTTATTACCCGAATGCATGACTTTATCTAATACTTTCTATTAAGCTAATGAAATCGACAAATACGTACAGAGTGATCATTAGTATCATAATTTTTATCATTTCGTCCAATTCATTTACGAATGGATTTGTTTATTTTCAAATTTTTTATTTTTCTAAGTATGAGTTGTGTCGTTTGTTTCATAGTTAATGACACAGTAAAATGACACAATTCAGGGTTCGGTCCCCGGTTAAGAATTAAGGAAAGTTGTCGTTTTGTTTTCGCGGACACCATGAAATTCTGAAGTCGAATTTTGAATAGATTTTTTTCACGTGGGTTAAATTAGAGATCCACATGGATATTCTTACTCAAAGATGTTGCTGCTTCAACCACTCTCGCAGGTACTCCCAATTATATTTGTACCATCAAGGTGACGCATATAGGCAACTTCAAATACGGTCGTGTATTATTCATTGCTTTACATTCGAGTGGTTTTTAATGTCCGTTTTCACCCCCTTAGAGGCTAAATTTTGAAAACGCCTCCATTGGTGCTCACCTACGTTATATAACGAAGATTTAGGCACAATTTCATGATACTAGTCCCCAACGTTTAGACTCTACGTTATATGTCAGTATTTGATTAGAGATGGGATTTACATGTTTAGATAAGTAATTTTTTTAACTATTTTCATTGATGTAAACCTAGATAACGTATTTTATTTAAGAAGTCCTTTATTCGACAAAGTAAATTAACCGTCTTACGAAAATGGTCAAAAACAGCGAAGGATATAGATTGAGAAAAATGGAATCTTAGTGGAGGACCAGATTAGCGAAATATATGATGGTGAAAGAGCATAAATTCGCGTTAGTGCGAACACGGGAAGCGTATAACCGAGAAGAGAAAAAACTTCCCTGCCGATGACAAATCTAAAACAATAAGAGCTGAATTGATATTTACGCCGGTTAGGACGCTATTGTTTCTCTCGGTTTTTCTAAATTATCCTCATAAACACCTACTTTATGTTACGGGAGCGAGTCGGCCCCGCGGTTCTCCCTCGTTTATCACCCAAGTGCTTTCTAATGCACTTCGACTGACTATCCTGTGCTCTTTTATCAAGAAAAATGACCCAAATTAAGGAGCATCCTCGAATAATAGCCGGAAAGAAACATTCTGGAGATGCCGCAACTGATTCAATCCTGTGTGTATTGCCTTCCCCTCTAGGCCGGCGCCTTCCACTTTAGTAAGAAATACGCAGCAATCAGCTGTAACGGGTCGTTTTTGCCCAGTTTTTTTACTTAAGTTCAGAGTTGGGAATGCTTTAAAAAAGATGCGTTTTAGTGCCATACATTTTTTTATCTAATAGTGCACATTTCAATTTTTTGTGGTCTACTGGCGGTTTAAATACAGATTATGGCACTAAAATGTTGCAATTGTGCCGTTCCGTTAGCCATACACTCATGTTACGAGTTGGGTCACCACAGGAGTCGCTCGATTCCCAGCCTGTAACGTACAAGAGTCTTGTTTGCTCTTTCTTCTTCTATTGCCAGCAGGCCATAATAGAGAAATTTTTGGTTCACTTTAATGGCTTCGCTTTCACTTCCACTAGGGAAAATTCAAGTGACAACCCGACATGGTAATATGACAGTACGTATGAAAAATATTTGATAAATCGTTGTATGGTAAATAACGTGTACATTTCAATAAAGATTTACTTCTTATTGTATGACATTTAATCTACATATTTACTATTGAGCTGTACTGAGATATTAGTTAACAGAATAACCAAACAAAGAAATTTCTCACAAGAACTTAGCGCTCAGCAGTAACTTCTGCCATGCAATTACTTCCCTGACTGTTTAGAAGGTGTAGAATTCGAATCGCAGTGCGCAGTTGCGTCGAATGATTTCTCACTTCTCGGCCACTTTGACATATGGAAAGTGGAATATGGAATTACAATAGTCGAAATAATCGTATTGAAATGAATGCTCACTCGATCGTTTAATAGGAAGTGCCCATGGTATCATCCTATTGAATGGAATATTGTTACGGGTCGAATTGATTAACGTTCTCAAGGTTTAAGGAACTACCATATAAGTTCACACTTAAATTTTGAAATATATCTCGACATTTCAAAAGTCTGTCAAATATCGAATGAAATGTCGAATTTTGAATAGATTTTTTTTCACGTGGGTAAAATTAGAATAATACCCACTTTATTACCAAACTAAACTCGAATCACTACAACTGAACAATAACTCACTTATGTACTTCTAACTGCTAACTCACTAACTACACTGACTCTAACTGACTTCCTACGAGGGAAAGCCGACCGCCTTATATAGTTTTGGCCTCCAGGTTCTAGAACAATCCGGCAGATAAGGCTTAACGTTTGCCGAAATTTCTGGAACGCTTATCTGCCGTTTGCTTCGTTATCGCGGCCGCTTTTCCCTTATCTTTCTAGAAACTTTTCTTGTGCACTAAATTCTACAATTTACATTTCATTACAATATGAAACATAATTCATTTCTCATTTGCAATTATGGAATTGTCAATGGTCCACATATTTCGATTATATCACTCATAATCGCCCAACATTAGTAAATACTTACGTTAGAGCAACCTCTGTTGTATTTTTTAATCTTACTTGGTTTCAGGGGACCAGATTTTTATTTCAATTAGTAAATAGTGGACAAAAATTGTTCAAAAAAAAACTCATTGAATTGCTATTCCAATAAATTTTACCTACATATTGATTGACCAATCCACACACATTTAATTTAGTGAATAGTTAAGTGCTTCGATTTCCATTTGGGAATAAGTGACCCATCGAAAAGCGCATTTAGTTAATATAAAAGCTATTTATTCAGTTTAGTGCGGAATGTGCGACAGCCCCGTTCCAAATATTTTCAATTATTCCCCATATTGCCCGAGTACTACCACGTAAGAAGGAAGCGGCGAATATTGTGAAATGTTCATTCGATGTAAGTAACGGGCCGCGTTATCGATTCCTGCAACCATTAGAGGGAATCGTGAAGGAAATAAAAAGCATATAAGCACCTATTAAGAGGGGGAAAATAGGTATGGGCATCTATTGAGGAGAACATTAACGAAATGCAGTTCCTGCACTGACTGCCCACCATAGAGATAGCAGCCGAAAGTAGCTGGTCAATTGAGCATAATTACGTGAATTGGATATGACAAAATTGAAATCGAAAATACAGAAGTAATATAACATATCGACTTTTTTATTAGCTTTGTCAGACCCCGTACTACAATTTTGGTAACGCATCCTTTGTTTTATTTGAAGCTGCGCAAGTTAGTTAATGGGTTACCACTGGGGCCAACGATTCCCAGCATGTAACATATTGTTGTGCATTATCGGTTCGATAATTAAAATTTCGTGAATTGTAAACCCTTCATTTCAAACTTATTTTGGAACACTACTGTTCGGGATCACTATCAGGTCTTGATAGCTCCGATAAATGAAAACGCGTTTTATGTAAACTTAACGACGTTTATTAAGTGAACTGACATCACCGAGATCTGGGATGCAATTCCTTTGTATAAAACCTACAGACTACTTGAAAACACCAAGTTTTACCCCACATGTGTTCTATTGTTCTAATAGGGTCGCTGGTCAGTCCACATGCTTCCGGTGGTCAAGTGGCGATCTGACCATTTCTTACACTAAATATCTTAGATAGCTAACAACTACAGTTATATACCCGCCTGGAGGGCTGCATGAATTTGTAGTCTAGGTTGCATTCTTCTTGCAAACTACAGTTATGATTACTTTTTTTTGGTGGAACGGACTGGTCCTTTGTTATCTTCAAAAATTGAAATACAAATCTTGTCCCCCTGAAACCAAAAAAGATTAAAAAACACAACAGAGGTTTCTCTAATGCCTTTCGATAAAACAACCTCTGTTGCGTTTTTTAATCTTTCTTGGTTTCAGGCGACAGGATTTGTATTTCAATTTATGAATCACTCATCATCTAACTATTTGACTAACTGACTGACTGACCGAGTGACTTAAGGGAAAACGACGGCGTATTTATACCGTTCCGGTTTCTAGAACGGATCTCCGTACATATCGGGCTGGCGCTCACCGAAACGTCCAGAACGCTTATCTGCATGTAACATATTGTTGCGCATTATCCGTTTGATAATTAAAATTTTGTGAATTGTAAACACTTTATTTCAAACTTATTTCGGGACCCTACAATTATGATTTTCTTTTTTTTTGGTGGAACGGACTGGTGCTTGGTTATCTTCAAAAATTGAAATACAAATGTTGTTCCCTGAAACCAAAACATTATGTGATTTGTGTATTTAAACAATTTTAGCACAAATAACAGAGGTGGAACAGACTGGTCCTTAGATATCTACCAAAACTGAAATACAAATCTTGTCCCCTGAAACCAAGAAAGATTAAAAAACACAACAGAGGTTGCTCTAACGCATTTCGATAGAGCAGCTTTGTTGTGTTTTTTAATCTCTCTTGGTTTCAGGGGACAGGATTTCTATTTCAATTTATGATTCACTTAACTATCGGACTATCTAACTATCTGACTAACTGACTGACTGGCTTAAGGGAAAACGACGGCGTATTTATACCGTTCCGGTTTCTAGAACGGATCTCCGTATATATCGGGCTGGCGCTCATCGAAACGTCTAGAACGCTTATCTGCATGTAACACATTGTTGCGCATTATCCGTTTGATAATTAAAATTTCGTGAATTGTAAACACTTTATTTCAAACTTATTTCGGGGCCCTACAATTATGATTTTCTTTTTTTTTTGGTGGAACGGACTGGTCCTTGGTTATCTTCAAAAATTGAAATACAAATCCTGTCCCCTGAAACCAAGAAAGAATTAAAAACACGACAGGGGTTACTCTAACACATTTTGGTAGAGTAACCTCTGTTGTGTTTTTTAATCTTTCTTGGTTTCAGGGGATAGGATTTCTATTTCAATTTATGATTCACTTAACTATCAGACTATCTGGCTAACTGACTAACTGTCTTAAGGGAGAACGACGGCGTATTTATACCGTTCCGGTTTCTAGAAGGGATCTCCGTTTATATCTGGCTGGCGCTCGCCGAAATGTCTAGAGCGTTATCTGATTCATTCTCGCGGCTGCTTCCCATTATCAAATATTTCTAGAGAGTTCCTTACACTACACAATCACTTATACAAATTTTATACCTACAGCTTGTCACAATATATTGTTCTTCCTTTCCCCCTTGCGAACCAGTAGAGAACAGTAGAGAATTTTTCACCTTTTTAGCATCTCCAGCACTCGGGTAACAAAATGAGAACGAATTCGATAATGTAATAAATATATGATGACATAACAGTCAATAATTCGATAATAGTGGCATTTTAGAATAGTGAATTATGTATATACTAGCCGTGTACCCGTTGAGATTACATTTCAGGAACCATTAAACTTTTCCCAAATGTTAGGATTTAATTTTGGGATAATTCGCTCTACGCATACCCTCCTTTTTACCTCGTGGGTATTGCATCTTTCCGACATTTCTAATTTTATACATCAAAACCCTTGAATTGGTCTAATTGTAATTAAAACGACGTCATGTATCATCAACGTGTTTTGTTCCACTTCAGAATAAAGACTTAGTTTTACCGCAGCATGGCCACACAGATGAATTGCGATAAGGCAAAGTAAATACCGCCGCGCCGAGATGCCGCAAATATGTTCCTGTTGCCAAGTAGTCAAGGTGATGAATTAACGCCCATTTTTAGGCCCTTGGAAGCTGAATTTTGAGAAACCATTTCAGTGGCGGCTCGCGTATAGGCACTGTGGAACTGCAGCACCCCCAATTTCGTTTACGAGTTTTTTTTCAAAATTTTCCGAAGATTATTCCTTTAACAATTTTTTGTAGAGATTTAAAATTTTCTTTGATTTCTTTTTATAGTTTCTTTTACGAAGTTACGGGATTTTAAAATCTATTTTAATTTTTTTTCTAATTTTTGTTCAAATTTTGAGAAAATAATTAAAATTTTAAAATAACATCTAAATCCATCTCTTCTTGTATTTTTATATTACTCTAAGAAAAAATTCCAGTTTTTACCTGAAATCTCAATTTTAACTTTTTTTGTGTAAAAATTTTGAGTTTCTTCTACATACTTCGATTTTTTTAAGAAAATTGTAATTTTTTCTGCGATGTTTCCATTTTTCCTAAATATTTTATAAAAAGAAATTTTTTATAAATTCCTATTTTTTCTGAAAATTTTATCCTAAAAGTTTCTTCTGAAAATTTGAACTTTTCCAGATTTTTTTTTGTTCCTCTAATTTGCTTTAAAAATGTTTTTCCACTAGACTTTGACGTTTCATAGTTTATTTTATTTTCTATTTTTGAAAAAAATGTTTAGAAAAAAACATTTTGGAAAAAACGAAGACATTTTAAGAAAAAATTTATTTTTCAACTTCTTTCGCATTTCGAAATTTTTATAAAATAAAATAACAACCGAGTCTTGGATTATTTTCGTAAAATTTCAATTTCGACCTTTTTGTAAAGATATTTCAAATTTTTTCTTAAATTTCGACTTTCTCTTAGGAAATTTTGATTTTTTTCCCATGAAATTTGTGTTTTTATCCAAACATTATATACAGAGGAATTTTTTTAGAATTTTGACTTTTGCTGGAGATTTTGTCTTTAAAATATTTTTTCCTGTAAAAATTTCGATGTCTAATTTGTTTCAGAAATTTTCAAGTTTTTCACGAAATGTTAATTTTTTAAATTCCTTTTATTTTGTAATTTTGATAAGAAACTGAAAATTATCAAGTACTAGCTGGCCCTGACAAACTTCGTAATACCTCAGAATCAATAAATATTATGTTAACTAATTAGCTGAAATTTTACATTAAAATATTTAATACGTTCGTCTGTTTCCAGGTGAATCCTACGCGAAAAACCGCTAAAAACGGGTCATAATCAAAACAGATACAGTGCCATCTACTGGAAACTGATTACAACATATTTACGGTTAGTGCAGGTTGCAGTCATGTTCCTGTATTGAATTAGAGATGGCGCTGTACACCAGGTCCCTATAAAACATGTGAATTTTTTCAATATTTTAGCCTTTATTCTGCTTCTCGAGGCCGAGGTAAATCCAACAAAGCTAAGAACATAAATATCAGTTTAGCCGTTCTGGAGTTATAAATGGTGTAAGTAACACGACTTTGTTTTATGTATATAGATGAATTTAGAGAAAATAAACTTCAAATTTGCATAAAAATAAGAAAACTTTGAGAAAAATAATGAAATTTCAAAAAAAAATGTAAATTTCAAAATTTTTTTGAATTTGATTTTCTCTAAAAAAAATTTCTCCTACTGTAAGACTAAAGAAAATTCTGAATCGATATTTCCAATTTTTCCAAAAATGTTAAAATTATTTTTAAAATTCTCAAGTTCGAAATTAAAGAATAAGAGCAAATTTCGAAGAAAAAGCACCCAATATTTCTAGGAAAAGTTGAGATTTCTTATTTGTATACAACATTTTTGAAATAAAGAACAATTTAGGAATCAAAGAAAAAAAAAACAATTTTTAAAAATAAATTGTCAAAAATATTCTTAAAATTTCGACTTTGAGTGGGAATTATTGAAATTTTCGAGAAAAAGAATCAACATTTCAAGAAAAGTCTCAACATTTCAAGAAAAGTCTCAAAATTTAGAAAATATGTCAAAATGTTCTAAAAAAATTAATCAACAATTTAATGCTTGAAGTCATTATTTTAAGATTAAAATTTAAATTTTGACAATTTATTAGTACATAAACTGCAAGTTTTTTTCGAAATTTGTTTTAAAGCTTCGCACAATTTTAAAAATCGAATTTTTTTTATTGGGAGTAATATTTATTTTAATATAATAATCAATAATAAATATAATAATAATAATAATTCCAAAAAATTTAAATTAAAAAAAATTACCAGTTATCAAAAATAAAGCTAAAGTTATCAAAAAAGCCGAAATTTGGAAAAAAGTGGAATTTTAAAAAATTTAAAAGTGTTCATAGACAGTCAAATTTTCAAAAGAAAATAAGGATTTTTAAAAAAGCTAATATTTAAAAAAAATTTAATTTTTAAAAAAGTCGACATTTTCAATAATTTTACAAAAGGAACAAGACAAAATTTTGAAAAAACATCGACATTTAAAATAAATTGCAGAATTTTTAATTAAATTTTCAAAGAAGCTGAATTTTTAAATACAGGGAAAACTCAAAATAATCTAAAAATTCGTAATTATTAAAAAGGTTGAAATTTTGAAAAAGTAAAATTTTGGAAAAAGTCGAAATTTTGAGTAGTTTAAATTTAAAATGAAAACTCACTTTTTTAAAAATTGAAGATTTAATTGGAAATGTTCAAAAAAAGTTATAAATAATATTTTGAAAAAAGTTCAAACCTTTAAAAAAAAGTCAAGTTTTTAAAAAGAGTCCAAATTCTGAACAAAAAGTCGACGTTTTGAAATGGAGTAGAAATTTTTAGAAAAATTCGAAATTTTACGAATTAGTCGAAAATTTCAAAATACTTTTTTAAGAAATGTTTCACTTAAGAGAAAAAGCAAAAGTTTCAAATAAAATATCGTCAGTTTGCAAAGAATGTCGAAATTTTGAAAATAGTTTAAATTTAAAAAATAGTTGAAATTTTTAAGGTTTTCAGGAATTTTTAATTTTGAAAAATGGTTAAAATTTTGAAAAATTCGAACACTTGAAAAAGCTGAAATTTTCAACAAAATGGGAATTAGGAAAAAGTCGAAAATTTTAGAAAAGTGCAGATTTAAGAGAATTAAAAAAAAGTCAAAATTTTTTGATACTTTGGTTTTTCTTAATTTTGAAAAATATCCGAAATATATAAAAAATTTAAGTATAAGGGAAACATTTTTTAAAACTTTCAAATTTCCAAAAGAAGTCAAAATTTTAAAAATGGAGAAATTTTCAAACAAATAGGTCGAAATTAAAAAAAATATCAAAACTTTGAAAAAGTAGACACATTCAAAAGATCTGAAAACTATTATGGAGTTTTTAAAATAATTGGAAATTTTAATAAAGTATAAATTTTCAATACTTGAGAAATTTCCACCTAAATTATCAATAAAAACCAAAATTTTCAAAGTCGGAATATTGAAAACGAGTCAAAAATTATCAGATAGATCGAGGTTTTCAAAAATCGAAATATTGAGAAGTAAAAATTTTTGGTGATTAAAATTTTGAACCAAAGTTAAAGATCTTTTTAAAAAGATTAAAATTTTAGGTCAACAAAATTGAAATTTTGAAAGAATTTTAAAAATTGAAAAGTAGCCAAATTAAAAAAAACAAAAATAGTCGAAAATGTAAAAAAAGTCGACATTTTATAAAATGTCTACATTTCGAAAAATCGAAACTTTGCGCAAAGGTCGAAATTTTCAAAAATAGTTGACATTAAAAAAACAGTCGAAATTGTTAAGAATCAAAATTTTCAATAAAAATATTATAATTTTTCAACAGAAAATGATAACATTTTGAAAAAGATCAAAAATGTTGAAAAAGATCGAAAATTAATTTTGAAAAGGATCGAAAATTTAAAAATTCAATAGTCCAGTTTAAAAAAGAATTACATTTTCAGAAAAAGTAAAATTTTGAAAAAATGTACTTAATTTTCAGATAAAAATACAAAAAAAAAACAAAACACCGAAAAGTTAAAATATTTTCGAAACTGGGGATATTTTTAAAAGAGTATACACAGATTTTCGAAAAAGTCAACATTTAAAAATAAAATAAAGTTGAAATTACAAGAAAAAAGTCTCAATTTTGGAAGACAATCGAAATTTGGAAAAAATTTTGTTTTTCAAAAAACCCAACATTATGAAACATTTTCATTGTTAAGTTTTCTAAGAAATCTTAAATTTTCGAAAAGTTACATTTTGAAATTGTCGAAATTTTTAGTCGATATTTTAAAAAGGTAAAATTTTGAAAAAATTGTCATTTTGGATCAAACATAAAACGCTAAACATTGCCGCAGCACCCCCATTAGTTTTGGCTACGAGCCGCCACTGAACCATTTCTTAGTGCTCACTTACGTTATACGTAGCCTGAAGGGGTATCTCTACAAGAATAAAATTTTGCACATGAAGGTTACGTATAACGTAAGTGAGCACTAGGAAATGATTTTTTTAAATTCAACCTCCAAGGGCCTAAAAATGGCCGTTAACTCATCATCTTGACTACATGACAACATGCACATATTTGCGGCATTTCGGCGCGGCGGTATTTACTTTGCTTTATCGCAATTCATCTGCGTGGCCATGCGGCGGTAAAACTAAGTGTTTATTCTGGTGTCTAAAGGCCTAAAAATGGACGTTCACTCATCATCTTGACTAGTTGCAACATGCACATATTTCTGGCATCTCGCACAGCGGTATTTACTTTGCCTTATCGCATTTCGCTGCAGATTGGCCTTATTTACTTCCAAATCAATATATTAAATCTCTACAAGGAAAATTTTACTTGCTGTCATATATAGAACATCTTAAACTATCATTTTAGTATGTAGTGATTAATAAAGTTAAAAATTAGTAACTGTAGGTAATTATGTTTCAAAAATATTATAGCTAATTTAACTGGGGTCATATTAAATGTAAATTAATACTTAATAGAACCAAACACATTACTCAAATAATCATTTAATTTCAAAATAACACTTCCATTAGTATAATTAATTTACTTTGCTGTCAATTGTAAACAGAAGAGCTACATTCATTATAACTTTAAATTAAAGTAAAAGGTAAAATTCATAAATAATATTGTGTAGTGCATCACAGTTGCAAACTAATATTTACCTTCACAACTCTGTTCAGTATTATCCCCGTGGTGACCTATAAACACAATATTAAAATGCAATCTCATTAAGACAATTCAATTATCAAAAATCGAATGTAGTTTTCCAGGAAAATCTCCCAAGAAGGCGAATTGTATGTGGCATTTCTCTAATAGATAACCGATATTTCATATCTATGAATTTATTTCTTCCTCCGTTGTTTTGCCACCGCTTCGGCGCTTTAAACTATCTAAAAAGCGCATAAAACTCTCTTATCTGGTGCAGCTTCCAGTTGGGTCCTCGGGAAGCCGCACGCTCTTTGTCCAATTTATCTCAAGTAATTTAACTTGGCGTTATTTATACGCCCCATCGTCATAACCGAAAGGACCCGTATCATCTCGTAAGCCATTAGGACACACATAAATATACCGAATTCAAAGACAGCCTAAATCTTGATATTATTGATAGATAATTCCTATTTACAACAAAATTCGATTTACGGCGAGATTTATAGCATAAATATTTTTGTCTTCTTTATATGGAAGATTACTCATAGGTATTTCGGAATGTCGTAAATAAATTTAATTGGGGTCACGGTAGCCCTCAGAATATCTGTAATACCCTTGCTAATTCGTCGTAAAATAACTCAAATTTTAGGGTCGATTGTCATTTCGCACTGATTTATATATTAAATAAATAGCCGGGCGAATAATTTTCGACCTGGAAATGTTATTATTTTAACAAATCGCCTCACGCACTTCAACCCTCCCCTTTTCCAACAATCTAAATGCAATACCACATTTCCTGCAACACGCGACACTAACTTTAAGTAGGCCTTGTTGTGTAGTGTTAAATAGTCCCGTTTTAACTAGCGTTTAATTGGTTGTTAGCTCTGTTAATGCATATTCAAACAACCATACAACAAATGTTACGGAGACTTTGATATAAATCAGCGTTGTCGGATAGCCCTGGGGAGCAGCGTGGATAGGGGATACCTATTCCTTTAAACTTCGCACTCGGAAATGTGAGATGTATGAAAACTGAGATTATAAGTTTTTAATGGGGCGTTTTAACTTGTCCTTCGCTATTTGACTCGATTCGTAATCTTCCTCATTTATTAACCCATTTAATCATACAAAGGAATTTGGATCGATAATTCTGATCCCCTGTAACTCATCAATGTAAGTACAGCAATGCGATCCATCGGCTCAGGAGTTATTTTCGTGCTTAACGGTTGATGTTTCAATTTTTAATATTCTGCATTATTTTCAAAGCTTACTAATGAATCGTGTTTATTTATTGCATTTGTGACATAATAAAATGATTATTTTGTGCTGCACAAAATATGCGTATTCTTATTAACCGGCTGAATCATGCAGAGGAATTTAAATCGCTAATTCTGATCCTAGAGCTCATAATTCATTGTGCTACTTAAACAGATGCGTTTAGATCTACACTGTAAGTGACCAATGTAATAACACTGAAGTGCGTCCATCGGTTAAAGAGTTATTTTCGTGTTTGATGGTTGACGTTTCAATTTTGAATATTTCGCATTATTTTCGAAGCTAAAAAGTAAACTGTGTTTATGTGTTCGATTTGTAACGTAACAGATGATAAATGTTTATTTTGTGCTACTCAAAGTATGCGTATTCTTATTAACCGATTTAATAGTACAAAGGAAATTAGATCGCTAAATTCTATCTGAGAGCTCATTGTGTTACTTAAACAGATGCATTTAGATCTGCACTGTAAGTGATTAATGTAATTACGCCAATGCGCATCCATCGGCTCAAGAGTTATTTTCGTGTTTGACGGTTAACGTTTCATGAATATTCTGCATTATTTACAAAGCTAGCTAGCGAATCCTGTTTATTTATTTCATTTGTAACCTAATAGACGGTAAATGCTTATTTTGTGCGGCATAAAATATGCGTATTATTTAATATTTAAACAAATTTAACTATTATTCAGAAATATTTTTTATTCTGATAGCGTCTCCTAGATTTTTTGTTCTAGTGGCGGTAGCTTTTTCAAATGCGAGTATCTAGGCACCAAATATATATCTTAGGTTTAGTTCATTTTAGCAGTTACCCATTGCGAAACATCAATATGAGACCGGACATAGAATTCTTTTTAAACATATTTCAGTTACTAACATTCCTCATCGCTACATCGGGTAGATACACGAGGTCATTGAAATTCGAAAGCTTTTAAATAACTTCAATAGAGACGACGTTTGCCTGCTCTCCTCGATTGTAAAAATTGACCATCGGAAATTTTCGTTTGATCGCACAAACGAGAATATAATATTAATACAATTCTCTAAAAATGCAAAAACTTAATCGGTTTTATCTAAAATGAAAAAATTGGTTGCATCTACAGTTACACAGTTATTGAAGTTTATTTCAACTTACTCGCAGTTTTATGTAAGTAAAAAAATTGAGTTTTTTGCTATTTAACTCGATTTGTAAGTTCCTCATTTATCAATCGATTTAATCCTACAAAGCAATTAAGATCGTCAATTCTGATCCTAAAGCTCATATTTTATTCTGATACTTAAACAGATGCGTTTAAATCTACATTGTAAGTGACCAATGTAATAACACAGAAGTGCATCCATCGGCTCAAGAGTTATTTTCGTGTTTAATGGTTGATGTTTCAATTTTGAATATTCTGCATTATTTTCGAAGCCAGCAAGTGAACTGTGTTTATGTGTCTGATTTGTGACGTAACGACGTAAACGACGCTTACCGGCTTTCCTCGATTCTGAAAATCGACCATCGGAAATCTTTGTTTGATGACACAAACGGGAATATAACATAATATAACATTAATGCAATTCTCTAAAAATGTATTAGCTAAATCGATTTTATCTAAAATGAAGAAATTGGTCCCATCTACAATTACACAGTTCTTCAACATTATTTCGGCTTGCTCGTAGTTTTATGTAAGTAATAAAATAATGAATTTTTTGCTCGATTAACTCGATTTGTAAGTTCCCCATTTATTAACCGATTTAATCTTACAAAGAAATTTAGATCGCCAATTGTAATCCTAAAGCTCATAATTCATTCTGCTACTTAAACAGATGCGTTTAGATCTACACTGTAAGTGACCAATGTAATAACACTGAAGTGCGTCCATCGGCTCAAGAGTTATTTTCGTGTTTGATGGTTGACGTTTCAATTTTGAATATTCTGCATTATTTTCGAAGCCAGCAAGTGAACTGTGTTTATGTGTTTGATTTGTAACGTAACAGATGATAAATGTTTATTTTGTGCTACTCAAAATATGCGTATTCTTATTAACCGATTTAATAGTACAAAGAAAATTAGATCGCTAATTTCTATCTGAGAGCTCATTGTGTTACTTAAACAGATGCGTTAAGATCTACACTGTAAGTCATTAATGTAAGTATATTAATGCGCATCCATCGGCTCACGAGTTATTTTCGTGTTTTACGGTTGATGTTTCAATTTTGAATATTCTCCATTATTTTCGAAGCTAACAAGTGCATCGTGTTTATTTATTTCGTTTGTGACGTAATATATGATACATGCTTATTTCGTGCTGCATAAAATATGCGTATTTTTAATATTTAAATAAATTTAGCTATTATTCAAAAATGTTTTTGTTCTGATAGCGTCCACAGGATTCCTCATTCTGGTGGTGATGGCTCTTCCAAATGCGAGTATCTTAACACCAAATATATGTCTAAGGTCCGGTTCATTTTCGCAGTTACCCCCATTGCGGAACATCAATAAGATACCGGACATTTTTTTAAACATATTTCAGTTACTAACATATCTTACGGCTAGAACTGGTAGATACACGAGGCTATTAAAATTCGAAAGCTCCATTGAAATTCGGAAGCTTTCAAATAACATCAATAGAAATGACTCTCACCGGCTTTCCTCGATTCTGAAAATCGACCATCGGAAATCTTCGTTTGATTGCACAGATGAGAATATAACGTTAATACAATTCTTTAAAAATGCATAAACCAAATCGGTTTTATCTAAAATGAAGAAATTGGTCCCATCTACAATTACACAGTTCTTTAACATTATTTCGGCTTGCTCGTAGTTTTATGTGAGTAATAAAATAATGAATTTTTTGCTACTTGACTCGATTTGTAAGTTCCCCATTTATTAACCGATTTAATCTTACAAAGAAATTTAGATCGCCAATTGTGATCCTAAAGCTCATAATTCATTCTACTGCTTAAACAGATGCGTTTAGATCCTACAGTGTAAGTGACGAATGTAATAACACTGAAGTGCGTCCATCGGCTCAAGAGTTATTTTCGTGTTTGATGGTTGACGTTTCAATTTTGAATATTCTGCATTATTTTCGAAGCCAGCAAGTGAACTGTGTTTATGTGTCTGATTTGTGACGTAACAGATGATAAATGTTTATTTTGTGCTACTCAAAATATGCGTATTCTTATTAACCGATTTAATAGTACAAAGAAAATTAGATCGCTAATTTCTATCTGAGAGCTCATTGTGTTACTTAAACAGATGCGTTAAGATCTACACTGTAAGTCATTAATGTAAGTATATTAATGCGCATCCATCGGCTCACGAGTTATTTTCGTGTTTTACGGTTGATGTTTCAATTTTGAATATTCTCCATTATTTTCGAAGCTAACAAGTGCATCGTGTTTATTTATTTCGTTTGTGACGTAATATATGATAAATGCTTATTTCGTGCTGCATAAAATATGCGTATTTTTAATATTTAAATAAATTTAGCTATTATTCAAAAATGTTTTTGTTCTGATGGCGTCTACAGGATTCCTCATTCTGGTGGCGATGGCTCTTCCAAATGCGAGTATCTAAGCACCAAATATATGTCTAAGGTCCAGTTCATTTTCGCAGTTACCCCCATTGCGGAACATCAATAAAAGACCGCACATTTTTTTAAACATATTTCAGTTACTAACATATCTTACGGCTAGAACTGGTAGATAAACGAGGCTATTAAAATTCGAAAGCTCCATTGAAATTCGGAAGCTTTCAGATAACATCAATAGAAATGACTCTCACCGGCTTTCCTCGATTCTGAAAATCGACCATCGGAAATCTTCGTTTGATTGCACAGACGAGAATATAACATTAATACAATTCTTTAAAAATCTATAAACCAAATCGGTTTTATCTAAAATGAAGAAATTGGTCCCATCTACAATTACACAGTTCTTCAACATTATTTCGGCTTGCTCGTGGTTTTATGTAAGTAATAAAATAATGAATTTTTTGTTACTTACCTCGATTTGTAAGTTCCCAATTTATTAACAGATTTAATCTTACAAAGAAATTTAGATCGCCAATTGTGATCCTAAAGCTCATAATTCAATCTACTGCTTAAACAGATGCGTTTAGACCTACAGTGTAAGTGACGAATGTAATAACACTGAAGTGCGTCCATCGGCTCGAGAGTTATTTTCGTGTTTGATGGTTGACGTTTCAATTTTGAATATTCTGCATTATTTTCGAAGCCAGCAAGTGAACTGTGTTTGTGTGTCTGATTTGTGACGTAATGACGTAACAGATGATAAGTGTTTATTTTGCGCCACTCAAAATATGCGTATTCTTATTAACCGATTTAATAGTACAAAGAAAATTAGATCGCTAATTTCTATCTGAGAGCTCATTGTGTTACTTAAACAGATGCGTTAAGATCTACACCGTAAGTCATTAATGTAAGTATATTAATGCGCATCCATCGGCTCTCAAGTTATTTTCGTGTTTTACGGTTGATGTTTCAATTTTGAATATTCTCCATTATTTTCGAAGCTAACAAGTGCATCGTGTTTATTTATTTCGTTTGTGACGTAATATATGATAAATGCTTATTTCGTGCTGCATAAAATATGCGTATTTTTAATATTTAAATAAATTTGGCTATTATTCAAAAGTGTTTTTGTTTTGATGGCGTCTACAGGATTCCTCATTCTGGTGTCGATGGCTCTTCCAAATGCGAGAATCTAAGCACCAAATATATGTCTAAGGTCTAGTTCATTTTCGCAGTTACCCCCATTGCGGAACATCAATAAAAGACCGGACATTTTTTTTAAACATATTTCAATTACTAACATATCTTACGGCTGGAACTGGTAGACACACGAGGCTACTAAAATTCGAAAGCTTCATTGAAATTCGGAAGCTTTCAAATAACATCAGTAGAAATGGCTTTCACCGGCTTTCCTCGATTCTGAAAATCGACCATCGGAAATCTTTGTTTGATTGCACAGACGAAAATATAATATTAATACAATTCTTTAAAAATGCATAAACCAAATCGGTTTTATCTAAAATGAAGAAATTAGTCCCATCTACAATTACACAGTTCTTCAACATTATTTCGGCTTGCTCGTAGTTTTATGTGAGTAATAAAACGATGAATTTTTTGCTACTTGACTCGATTTGAAAGTTCCCCATTTATTAACCGATTTAATCTTACAAAGAAATTTAGATCGCTAATTGTAATCCTGAAGCTCATAATTCATTCTGCTGCTTAAACAGATGCGTTTAGATCCACACTGTAAGTGATTAATTTAATAACAATGAAGTGCGTCCATCGGCTCAAGAGTTATTTTCGTGTTTGATGGTTGACGTTTCAAATTTGAATATTCTGCATTATTTTTGAAGCTAGCAAGTGAACTGTGTTTATGTGTTTGATTTGTGACGTAACAGATGATAAATGTTTATTTTGTGCTACTCAAAATATGCGTATTCTTATTAATCGATTTAATAGCACAAAGAAAATTAGATCGCTAATTTCTATCTGAGAGCTCATTGTGTTACTTAAACAGATGCGTTAAGATCTACACTGTAAGTCATTAATGTAAGCATATTAATGCGCATCCATCGGCTCTCAAGTTATTTTCGTGTTTTACGGTTGATGTTTTAATTTTGAATATTCTTCATCATTTTTGAAGCTAACAAGTGCATCGTGTTTATTTATTTCGTTTGTGACGTAATATATGATAAATGCTTATTTCGTGCTGCATAAAATATGCGTATTTTTAATATTTAAATAAATTTAGCTATTATTCAAAAACGTTTTTGTTTTGATGGCGTCTACAGGATTCTCCATTCTGGTGGCGATGGCTCTTCCAAATGCGAGTATCTAAGCACCAAATATATGTCTAAGGTCCAGTTCATTTTCGCAGTTACCCCCATTGCGGAACATCAATAAGATACCGGACATTTTTTTAAACATATTTCAGTTACTAACATATCTTACGGCTAGAACTGGTAAATACACGAGGCTAGTAAAATTTGAAAGCTCCATTGCAATTCGGAAGCTTTCAAATAACATCAATAGAAACGACGCTTACCGGCTTTCCTCGATTCTGAAAATCGACCATCGGAAATCTTTGTTTGATTGCACAGATGAGAATATAACGTTAATACAATTCTTTTAAAATGCATAAACCAAATCGATTGTATCTAAAATGAAGAAATTGGTCCCATCTACAATTACACAGTTCTTCATCATTATTTCGGCTTGCTCGTAGTTTTATGTGAGTAATGAAATAATGATTATTTGCTACTTAACTCGATTTTTAAGTTCCCAATTTATTAACCGATTTAATCTTACAAAGAAATTTAGATCGCCAATTGTAATCCTAAAGCTCATAGTTCATTCTGCTGCTTAAACAGATGCGTTTAGATCCACACTATAAGTGATTAACGTAATAACACTGAAGTGCGTCCATCGGCTCAAGAGTTATTTTCGTGTTTGATGGTTAACGTTTCAAATTTGAATATTCTGCATTATTTTCGAAGCTAGCAAGTGAACTGTGTTTATGTGTCTGATTTGTGACGTAACAGATGAAAAATGTTTATTTTGTGCTATTCAAAATATGCGTATTCTTATTAACCGATTTAATAGTACAAAGAAAATTAGATCGCTAATTTCAATCTGAGCTCATTGTGTTACTTAAACAGATGCTTTAGCATCTACACTGTAAGTCATTAATGTAAGTACATTAATGCGCATCCATCGGCTCACGAATTATTTTCGTGTTTAACGGTTGATGTTTCAATTTTGAATATTCTCCATTATTTTCGAAGCTAACAGGTGCATCGTGTTTATTTATTTCGTTTGTGACGTAATACATGCTAATAAAATTGCCTATTTTAAGAGTTCATAATTTATTTGTGTTATCTTAAATGGATCAGTTTTATTTGTGGAACAGACTGATAATGTTATCTTTCAAAAATTCAAATCGAATTTGTCCTAGAGCTCATAATTCATTGTGCTACTTAAATAGATGCGTTTAGATCTGCCCTGTAAGTGATCAATGTAATAACGCTAATGTACGTCTATCGACTCAAGAGTTATTTTAGTGTTTAACGGTTGGTGTTTTAATTTTGAATATTCTGCATTATTTTCGAAGCTAACAACTGAATCGTGTTAAATTATCTGGTTTGTGACGTAACAGATAATAAATGCTGATGTTGTTTTGAACAGAACATGCGTATTTTTATTAACCGATTTGATCATACAAAGGAATTTGGATCGTTAATTCCCATCTAAGAGTTTCTAAATAGATGCGTTTAAATCTACCCAGTAAGTGATCAAAGTATTTACGCAAATGCGCGTCCATCGGCTTAAGAGTTATTTTCGTGTTTGACGGTTGACGTTTCAATTTTAAATATTTCTAAACTAACAGGTAAATTGCGTTTATTCATATGATTTGCGACGTAATAGGCGTTAAGTTTTGAGAAAGTTAAATTTTAAGGCTTCATAAATTCTGAACTCACTCTGTGAGTATATTGTACTTTGAAAAATGCTAAAGACCCTAATAGACGATAGAGATAAAATATGTATTATCGATATAACGGTAATTTCACAGGCAGCAATTTCTAAAATCTGTCAGTTTCGTTGCAGTATGAAATATGCAATATAGTTAGAAAATGGATTCGTTTCACTTAGTTCTTTAAATTGAGTAAGTTATATCACAGATAAAACACGCGATTCCTGAATTAAATGACATTATGTTAAATGTACCCGGATTGTATTAATGTACATCACCTTACATAATAACTGATGTACAATAAATATATTTAGCAACGACAATTAAATATAAAGTTTTATTAATTAATTTTATTAATTTTAAAATTACTTCAATTTGAACACTTCCAGTATTGGCTTTTTATAAATAAGTGTATAAATTGTTTAATTAATTAAGAACTACTGACAAATTGAGTAGTTCTTGGGTAATTAGGAACTACTTGGTTTCAATGAACAAGATTTGTATATCAATTTTTGAAGATAACCAAAGACCAGTCCCACCAAAAAAAAACAATAACTGACAAATAAATATAAAATATTTTTAATTTTGACACACGATATTTAAAAGAAAAGAGGTAATGTATAACAAGCTAAAAGTAATCATTGCAATAATTAATATTGTAACAAAAATGTAATTATAAAAATTAGTAGAGAATTTTCTAAAAAATTTGATAAGGGGAAGCGGCCGCGATAATGAATCAAACAGCAGATAAGCTCTCTAGAAATCTTAGCAAACGATGAATCTTATCTGTACGTTCCTTCTAGAAATCGGAACAGCACCTATAAATATAAGCGGTCGTCTTGCAGCCAGTAAGTTAGTTAAACAATCAGTGACTAATTTAGTTAATTAAACAGTGTTAGTGAGTTAATTAGTCAGTTGATCGGTAAAGGAATTACAATTGTAGTGTTCTGTGATCAGTTTGGAAATAAAATGGTTACAATTCACACAGCATTAATCTTCGAATCGATAACGTGCAACAATATGTAATATGTAATACCAATAATCGAATTCTACTGATTTGATTTTAATTGTACAATTTACCAAGAGCGCAATATTTTCAAAAACACCAAATGTTTCAAAAAATCCTAAAAGTTTCACATGAAAAACCCCTTTCACCTCAACATTTCCGGGGTCAAACCTATCCCAAACTTTAACATAGACAAGCGAAAACCCTTAAGGCAACCGAAGCAAATGTGACTCGATTTCAGGGATCAAACCAATAATACGTCAGGGCCATCTGAGGAACACATTAGGCGTGAATTCGAATGTGAAAGTTCCCAAACATACACACACACACACACACACACGCCGAAAATCCACTCCGTGCTACGGATTTTAGTTTTTGGACGTTGTGCGTGAGTTCCCGCACCACGGGAGTCCGCTTTATTCACCTGGGGACAAATCTCTTCCGGCTGTTTGGGTCCTGATCAATACCTTTCTCGTTTGACTCTTGACCGCAACGTCCGACCATGTCTTTCCGAACGCTGAAATCTTGCTCTTCATACGCTTCAGTTCGTATGTGTTTTATCAAGGATAATCTGCGGATTGCCGGGTCTGTTCCTTAAAATGCAACACTTTTTTTTGGAGACATATTAATTTTTAATTATGTTTTTCGGTAAATTTATCATACTGTGTAGTTTCTAGCACTTCCACTGTTTCAGTTTATTGAATATCAGCAGTGATTATTGTTTTTTTTTTAAATAATAATCTCCTCTAATATCTTACTTTTTAACTAGGTTTTTGGGTAAATTTATTCTATTGTGTAGTTTCTAGCGCTTCAGCTATTTCACATTATTGAATATTAGCAGTAATTTTTGTCTTTTTGGACAATAATATTCTTTCTGAACATATCGCAATTTTTTAACAATATTTTTCGGTAAATTTATTAGATTGTGTAGTTTCTAGCGTTTCAGCTGTTTCACATTATTGAATGTCAGCAGTGGTTATTGTTTTTTTTTTTGGATAATAATCTCCTTTCTAAAAACATCTTAATTTTTAACTGGGTTTTTGGGTAAATTTATCATACTGTGCAGTTTCTAGGGCTTTAGCTGTTTCATATTATTGAATATTAGCAGTGATTATTGTTTTTTTGGAGAATGATCTGTTTTCTGAACACATTCCAATTTTTTAACTATATTTTTCAGTAAATTTATTAAATTGTGTTGTTTCTAGCGCTTCAGCTGTTTCACATTATTGAAGATCAGCAGTGATTATTGTTTTTTTTTTGGATAATAATCTCCTCACTAAAAACATCTTAATTTTTAACTGGATTTTTGGGTAAATTTATCATACTGTGCAGTTTCTAGGGCCTTAGCTGTTTCACATTATTGAATATTAGCAGTGATTATTGTTTTTTTGGAGAATGATCTGTTTTCTGAACACATTCCAATTTTTTAACTATATTTTTCAGTAAATGTATTAAATTGTGTAGTTTCTAGAGCTTCAGCTGTTTCACATTATTGAAGATCGGCAGTGATTATTGTTTTTTTTTTGGATAATAATCTCCTTTCTAAAAACATCTTAATTTTTAACTGGGTTTTTGGGTAAATTTATCATACTGTGCAGTTTCTAGGGACTTTAGCTGTTTCACATTATTGAATATTAGCAGTGATTATTGTTTTTTTGGAGAATGATCTGTTTTCTGAACACATTCCAATTTTTTAACTATATTTTTCAGTAAATTTATTAAATTGTGTTGTTTCTAGCGCTTCAGCTGTTTCACATTATTGAAGATCAGCAGTGATTATTGTTTTTTTTTTGGATAATAATCTCCTTTCTAAAAACATCTTAATTTTTAACTAGGTTTTTGGGTAAATTTATCATATTGTGTAATTTCTGGGACTTTAGCTGTTTCACATTATTGAATATCAGCAGTGATTATTGTTTTTTTGGAGAATGGTCTGTTTTCTGAACACATTCCAATTTTTTAACTATATTTTTCAGTAAATGTATTAAATTGTGTAGTTTCTAGCGCTTCAGCTGTTTCACATTATTGAATATCAGCAGTGATTATTGTTTTTTTTTTGATAATAATCTCCTTTCTAAAAACATCTTAATTTTTAACTGGGTTTTTGGGTAAATTTATCATACTGTGCAGTTTCTAGGGCTTTAGCTCTTTCACATTATTGAATATAGCAGTGATTATTGTTTTTTTGGAGAATGGTCTGTTTTCTGAACACATTCCTATTTTTTAACTATATTTTTCAAGTAAATGTATTAAATTGTGTAGTTTCTAGTAGCTTCAGCTGTTTCACATTATTGAATATCAGCAGTGATTATTGTTTTTTTAGACGAATGTTAGTTCTAGAAGAAATAAATTTGACATGTCAGCTTTGACACTGTTATTTTGTCTTTATTAATATATGCAGATCACTTGACCAAAGAATACAAAACAAATTCTGTGAAAAGAAAGAAAAGCTTTTCAATGAATTATTTTTTTTCAAAATTGAAACTGAATTACATCTTACTCTTTCACGATGCACTTAATCTAAAATATGTATAAAATGGCAAGAAGATGACATTTAGAAATCTAATATTTCTCTAATAAACTAGGTTTACCTTTTAATTAAAATATAAGTTGACTAATTAATAATTTGACCAATTAGAAACAGGCTTCTACTCCAAGAAATTCCTGGAAAAAATTCCCAAATAATGTCAATTAAATATTAATGATCAAACATGTTAAGACAAGTTAGCTCACACAGTGACCTATATAATCTTTAGGTTACATCGTACTTCTACTTGCAAGATTCTCAAAAATGGATCAAGAATTATGACCTAGAGCCTGATAACATACACACAGTTGGCGGACGAAACTGTCAAACTTTTTCAATGGCATTGGAGTTAGAAGCAATTTTAAAATTGAATAAATGATGTTGTTTTGGAAAAGCTCCCCTCTACCCAAAATGCTATAATCTATTTGATTTGGTCCAAAATTACTTGAATTATGAACAGTTTTATAAAGAAAAGTTGAGCTGTTGGCGTTTCTCGATAGTCGTGATGTGCAAAAAAATGTTTTCTACAAATTATTGACAACTGCAGAATAATACTGAATGACATGAATCATAATCTTTCATTTTACGCTAAAGAAATCTCTTAACCATTGTTTTTAAAACCCCGTTTGCTATTTGAGACGATTTGTTACCTTCCTCAATAGTAGGACTCATTAAACAATTTAATCATACAAATGGAATACGGAGAGCTAATTCTGATCCAAGAGCTCATTATTCATTGAACAAATACGTTTAGATCTATAATGTAAATCATTGATGTAAATACACTAGCGGCGTCCATCAGCTGAAAAGTTATTTTCGTCTTTAACGGTTGAAGTTAGAATTTTAAAAATTCTGATTCTTTTTAAAGTTACCAAGTACAAAATAATGCTTCCATTTTGCAGCTTCAAAGAAATCTCCCAGTCTTAGTTTTGTGTTTTGTCGGTTGACGTTAGAATTTTAAATATTCTGCATTCTTTTTAAAGTTAACACTTACAAAATAATGATTCCATTTTGCAGCTTCAAAAAAATCTCTTAGTCGTTAGTTTTAAAAACTCGTTTGCTGTTTGACTCGATTTGTAACCTTTCTCAGCAGTAAGATTTATTAACCAATTTAATCGTACAAAAGAAATTTGGAGCGCTAATTTTGATCCAAAAGCTCATATTTCATTGAACAGATACTTTAAAGAAATCTCTGTCATTATTTTTAAAAACTTGTTTGCTGTTTGACTCGATTTGTAACCTTCCTTAATAGTAGCACTTTTTAACAGATTTAATCGTACGAAAGGTGTTTAGATTGCTAATTCTGATCCAAAAGCTTATAATTCATTATGTTACCTAAATAGATGCGCACTGTAAATCATTAATTAGCGTGCATCCATCGGCTCACGAGTTATTTTCCTGTTTGACGGTTGTTATTACAATTTTAAATATTCTGTATTCTTTTTGAAGTTAGCAACTATAAAATAATACTGAATACTTCAAAGAGATCTTTAAATCATTGGTCTTAAAACCCCATTTGCTATTCGACTCGATTTGTAATTTTAGTCAGTAGTAATACTCATTAACCCATTTAATCACACAAAAGGAATTTAGATCGCTAATTCTGATCCAAAGGCTCATAATTCGTTGAAGAGATACGTTTAGATCTGTAATGTAAATCCTTGATGTAAATACACTAGTGTGCGTCCATCACCTCAAAAGTTATTTTCGTGTTTGACGGTTGACGTTAGAATTTTAAATATTCTGCATTCTTTTTAAAGTTAACAAGTACAAAATAATGCTTTTATTGTGCAGCTTCAAAGAAATCTCTCAGTCGAGTTTTAAAAACTCGTTTGCTATTTGACTCGATTTGTAACCTTTCTCAGTAGTAGGATTTATTAACCAATTTAATCGAACAAAAGAAATTTGGAGCGCTAATTTTGATCCAAAAGCTCATAATTCATTGAACAGATACGTTTAGATCTGTACTGTAAATCACTGATATTAAACACACTGGCGTGCGTCCATCAGCTTAAAAGTTATTTTCATGTTTGATGGTTGACGTTAGAATTTTAAATATTCCGTATTCTTTTTAAAGTTTACAAGTATAAAATAACACTTATATTTTGCTGCTTTAAAGAAATCTCTGTCATTATTTTTAAAAACTTGTTTGCTGTTTGACTCGATTTGTAACCTTCCTTAATAGTAGCTTTTTTTAACAGATTTAATCATATGAAAGGTGTTTAGATTGCTAATTCTGATCCAAAAGCTTATAATTCATTGTGTTACCTGAATAGATGCCCACTGTAAATCATTAACTAGCGTACGTCCATCGGCTCACGAGTTATTTTCGTGTTTGACGGTTGTTATTATAATTTTGAATATTCTGTATTTTTTTTGAAGTTAACAACTATAAAATAAAACTGAATACTCCAAAGAGATCTTTAAATCATTGATATTAAAATTTCGTTTGCTATTCGACTCGATTTGCAATTTTCCTCAGTAGTAATACTCATTAACCCATTTAATCATACAAAAGGAATTTGGAGCGCTAATTTTGATCCAAAATCTCATAATTAGGTGAACAGATACGTTTAGATCTGTAATGTAAATCGTTGAGGTAAATACACTAGTGTGCGTCCTTCAGCTCAAAAGTTATTTTCGTGTTTGACGGTTGACTTTAGAATTTTAAATATTCTGCATTCTTTTTAAAGTTAACAAGTACAAAATAATGATTCCATTTTGCAGCTTCAAAAAAATCTCTCAGTCGTTAGTTTTAAAAACTCGTTTGCTGTTTGACTCGATTTGTAACCTTTCTCAGTAGTAGGACTTATTAACCAATTTAATCGTACAAAAGAAATTTGGAGCGCTAATTTTGATCCAAAAGCTCATAATTCATTGAACAGATTCGTTTAGATCTGTAATGTAAATCATTGATGTAAATACACTAGCGTGCGTCCATCAGCTCAAAAGTTATTTTCATGTTTGACGGTTGACGTTTGAATTTTAAAAATTCTCTAGTCTTTTTAAAGTTACTAAATACAAAATAATGATTCCATTTTGCAGCTTCAAAAAAATCTCTCAGTCGTTAGTTTTAAAAACTCGTTTGCTGTTTGACTTGATTTGTAACCTTTCTCAGCAGTAGGATTTATTAACCAATTTAATCGTACAAAAGAAATTTGGAGCGCTAATTTTGATCCAAAAGCTCATATTTCATTGAACAGATACGTTTAAATCTATACTGTAAATGATATTGATTGATTGATTGAAATTGATATTGAACACACTGGCGTGCGTCCATCAGCTTAAAAGTTATTTTCATGTTTGATGGTTGATGTTAGAATGTTAAATATTCCGTATTCTTTTTAAAGTTTACAAGTACAAAATAACACTTTTATTTTGCTGCTTTAAAGAAATCTCTGTCATTATTTTTAAAAACTTGTTTGCTGTTTGACTCGATTTGTAACCTTCCTTAATAGTAGCACTTTTTAACAGATTTAATCGTACGAAAGGTGTTTAGATTGCTAATTCTGATCCAAAAGCTTATAATACATTGTGTTACCCGAATAGATGCGCACTGTAATTCATTAACTAGCGTGCGTTCATCGGCTCACGAGTTATTTTCGTGTTTGACGGTTGTTATTACAATTTTGAATATGTTGTATTCTTTTTGAAGTTAGCAACTATAAAATAATACTGAATACTCCAAAGAGATCTTTAAATCATTGGTTTTAAAAACTCATTTGCTATTTGACTCGATTTGTAAACTTCCTCAGAATCAGAACTTATTAACTGATTTAGTCGTACAAAAGGTATTTAGATTGCTAATTCTGATCCAAAAGCTCATAATTCATTGTGTTACCTAAATAAATGCGTTTACATTCGCACTACAAATCATCAACTAGCGTGTGTCTATCGGCTCACGAGTTATTTTCGTGTTTGACGGTTGTTATTACAATTTTCAATATTCTGTATTCTTTTTGAGTTAGCAACTATAAAATAATACTGAATACTTCAAAGAGATCTTTAAATCATTGGTTTTAAAAACTCATTTGCTATTTGACTCGATTTGTAAACTTCCTCAGCGCTTATTAACCGATTTAATCCTACAAAAGGTATTTAGATCGCTACTTCTGATCAGACAGCTCATAATTCATTGTGTTACCTGAATAGATAAATGCGTTTACATCGCACTCTGCAAATCATGAACTAGCGTGCGTCCATCGGTTTACGAGGCGTGCGTCCATCGGCTCTCGAGTTATTTTTGTGTTTGACGGTTGTTATTACAATTTTGATTATCCTGCATTCTTTTCGGAATTAACAGCTACAAAATAATACTGAATACTCCAAATAAATCTCTCAGTCATTGGTTTTAAAAACCAGTTCACTATTTTACGTTTTTTTTAGCCTTCCTCAGTAGTAGCGCATATTAACCGATTTAATCGCATCAAAGAAATTTAGATTAATTCTGATCCGATAGCTTCGTTGTGTTACCCAAATAGATGCGTTTAGATTTGTACTGTAAATCGTCGATATAATTAAACCAGCGTGCGTCCATCGGCTCAGGAGTTATTTTCGTGTTTGATGGTCGCTATTGCTATTTTAAATATTCTGCATTTTTTTAGAAGTTGACAACTACAAAATAATACTGAATCCTTCAAAAAAATTCCTCAATCATTGGTTTTAAAAACTACTTTCGCCATTTTACTCAATTTGTATTCTTCCTTAGTAGGAGCGCCTATTAACGGATTTATTCGTACAAAAGGAATTAAGATTGCTAATTCTGATCCAATAGATCATAATTCATTGAACAGATGTGTTTAGATCTCTACTGTAAATCTCTGATATACTTACATCAGCGTGCGTCCATCGACTCAGGAGTTATTTTCGTGTTTGACGGTTGACGTTACAATTTTGAATATTCTGCATTATTGTCAAACCTAACAAGTGAATCGTGTTTGTTTATGTGATTTGTTTTGCTACATAATATACAGTAAATATTTATTGACTGCTACATAAAATATGCGTATTTTTAAATTTTTACCAAATTTTGCAATTATTCAAAAAAATGTTTATTTTAAAGACGTGTATAGGATTTCTTTTTCTTGTGAACGTCTAAAGAAATTTATCTGACACAGCAACTTTTGTAACGTTTAGTACTTCTGGTTGTAGAATTTTCAAAAATGCATCAAGAATTGCAACCCACAGCATGATAACGTACGTACACACAATCAACAGACTGTCAGTCGTTTTTCAATAGCAAATGTTGGTGCTAACGGCAACTTAAAAATGTAGTAAATAATATCATCGGTTTTAAAAAGCTCTTGTCTTTCTAAAATGCTAAATTACATTTAAATTAATGAAAAATTACTTAAAATATGACGAGTTTTATGAAGAAAAGTCGAATTGTTGGCGTTTCTCGACGTCGTGGTGTGAAAATAACATTTTCTACAAATGATTAACATCTACAGATTAATACTGAATAAATCAAATAATAATCTTTCATTTTGCTCCAAGAAAATGTTAAAGTCATTGATTTTAAAACCCGTTTGCTATTTGACTCGATTAGCAACCCTCCACAGTAGTTACTCATTAACGCATTTAATCGTACAAAAGAAATTTAGATCGCTAATTCATTAACGCATTTAATCGTACAAAAGAAATTTAGATCGCTAATTCTGATTTAAAAGGTCATAATTCATTGAACATTTTGATCTGCAATGTAAATCGTTGATGTAATTACTCTAGCGTGCGTCCATCGGCTTAGCAGTTATTTTCATGTCTGACGGTTGACGTTAAAATTTTAAATATTCTGCGTTCTTTTTGAAGTTAACAAGTACAAAATAGTACTTGCTGCTTAAAAGAAATTTCCTAGTTATTAGTTTTTTAAAAACTCGTTTGCTATATAACTAGATTTGTAGCCTTTCTTATTGTTAGTAAAAGCACTTATTAACCGATTAAATCGCACTAAAGGAATTTACAGCGCTAATTCTGATTCAAGAGCTCGGGTTACCAAAACAGATGCGTTTAGATCTGTATTATAAATTCCTAACGTAATTATACTAGCGCGCGTCCATCAGCTCGGAAGTTATTTTCGTGTTTAACGGTTGAAGTTACAATTTTGAATATTCTGCATTATTTTCGAAATTAACAACTACAAAATAATACTAAATAGATCTAAATAATAATCTTTTATTTTGCTCCAATTGGATTTAAAACCCCGTTTGCTATTTGACTTGATTTGCAAGCTTCCACAGTAGTAATACTCATTAACCCATTTAATCATACAAAAAGAATTTAGATCGCTAATTCTTATTCAAAAGGTCATAATTCATTGAACACATACGTTTAGATCTGCACTGTAACTCTTTGATGTAATTACTCTAGCGTGCGTCCATCGACTTAGCAGTTATTTTCGTGTCTGACGATTGACGTTACAATTTTAAATATTCTGCATTCTTTTTAAAGTTTGCAAGTACAAAATAACACTATCAAAGAAATCTCTGTCATTACTTTTCAAAACTCATTTGCTGTTTGACTCGATTTGTAACCTTCCTCAATAGTAGCACTTGATAACAGATTTATCGTACAAAAGATGTCTAGATTGCTAACTTTGATCCAAAAGCTTATAATTCATTGTGTTACCTGAATAGATGCGCACTGTAAATCATCAACTAGCGTGCGTCCATCGGCTCACGAGTTATTTTCGTGTTTAGATCGCCTATTTTGATCCAAAAGGTCATAAATTCATTGAACACATACGTTTAGATCTGCACTGTAAATTGTTGATGTATTTACTCCAGCGTGTGTCCATCGGCTTAGCAGTTATTTTCATGTCTGACGATTGACGTTACAATTTTAAATATTCTGGCATTCTTTTCGAAGTTAACAGTACAAAATAGTACTTGCTACTTCAAAGAAATCCTCTCAGTTATTGGTTTTAAGAACTTGTTTGGTATTTAACTCGATTTTTATTCCTTCTTAGTAGAAGTACTTATTAACCGATTTAATCGCACAACAAGAATTTACAGCGTTAATTCTGATCCAAGAGCTCATAATTCATTGGATTATTTAAACGAATACGCTTAGAATTGTACTGTAAATCGTCAATATGATTACACCAGCGTGCGTCCATCGGCTCGGGGTTATTTTCGTGTTTGATGGTTTGATGGTCGATATTACAAATTGCAATATTCTGGATTTTTTTTCGAAGTTAACAACTACAAAATAACACTAAATGCTTTACAGAAATCTCTCAATCATTGGTTTTGACAATCAGTTTGCTATTTTACTCGATTTGTATTCTTCCACTGTAGTAGCGCTTATTTGCCGATTTAATCTTACAAAAGGAAATTTAGATTGCTAATTCTAATCCAATAGCCCATAATTCTTTAAACAGATGCATTTAGATCTCTACTATAAATCACTGATATACTTACATTAGCGTGCGTCCATCAGCTCAGGAGTTATTTTCGTGTTTGACGGTTGACGTTACAATTTTAAATATTTTATATTATTCTCGAAGTTAACAGCTACAAAATAATACTGAATGATCTAAATAATCTTTTATTTTGCTCCAAAGAAATCCAAAGTCATTGGTTTTAAAAACCTGTTTGCTATTTAATTCGAATTGTAAACTTGTTCGGTAGAACACTTTCATCAGTTACTCTCATCAGTTACATTATACAAAAGTTAAGTTAGGCCAACACTAGAATACTGTTCTTATATATTTAGCCCCACAGCACACTTTAGCTCTTTTGGATACAATTTAAAAAGAGTGATTCGCCTAATTGATGATGAGAGTTTGACCGATTCTCTCGAAACACTAGAGCACAAGCGGATGATTGATGATTCACTTTTTTCTATAAGTACTTTTATGGGAGATGCTCACAAGAACTAATAGGATTGATCCCCCCAAGGGCAAGATTTTGGAGACATACTAGACAGTCGAAGACAGCAAATTGCGGTACAGCTTGACACGGTAAGGACCTCTGTCTACGAAGACTTTTTTTATAGAACTTCTAAGCTATGGAACTCGTTACTGAACGGAATTTTCCCCAAAAATTACAACCTATCCTTGTTTAAGAAGGCGGTTCAGTCGCCATCTATTTTCGTTTTCCGTATCCTACTCGCGATGATTTGAAGCTATAAGGGTTATCTTTGCGAGTGGATTGAACATAAAAAAACCGATTTAATCGTACAAAAGAAGTTTAGATCACTAATTCTAATTTGGGAGCTCATAATCCATTGAGTTACCCGAACACACGCGTTTAGATCTGTACTTGTTAATCTCTATATAATTACACTAATGTGCGTCCATCGCCTCAGTAGTTATTTTCGTGTTTGACGATTGACGTTACAATTTTGCATATTCTGCATTATTTTCGAAATTAACAACTACAAAATAATATTAAATGACCTACATATTAATCCTTCATTTTACTTCAAGGAAATTTCTCAATTATTGGTTTAAATAATCCATTTATTTCCGCTGCGTTGGAATTTCGCATTAAATTATTTCTCTACATAATGACTTTTTGCAATTTTACTCGGGGTTTCATATATCCTCTATAATCCTTGAAGTGCCATCGATGGAGCTAAAATAGCCAGACTGAAGAGTTTTCTATTGCAGCGCTGGCAAAAACTTTTTATTAGAACTATAAAATGGCCTTTCCGGAGCATATTATTTATTGATTCAATAACACACAACACAGCTGCATACGGTTTTCCTTTTATATATAAGTTTTCAAAGTTGGAGCAAAATCGCGAAGGTTTTAACGTTAAAGTTTACTTTTCTTCTCGGCATTGTCTATTCCTGAAACATACACGCCAGCGATGTATACAAACAGGACTACAAATCGCGTTTGTGCCTGACACATGCTGTTGTTTGAGTGATTGAGTGTTTTTTATTAAGTTATACACCTCTCGAGATGGAACGTGCGTTATTACAAAATTCAGCGCCTTTTTGGTGATCCAAAATTGGTTTCGAATTTGTAGCAAGTTCAATTGAATTTAATTAGGTGAGGCAATCGAATTTGGGTGAGTCAATCAAATTTAGGTGAGAAGACTCTATGGCGATTAACGTGTCGTAATAAAATTTTTATATTTGTTTAATTTGCTTTTTAGATTAAAAGAGTCGAAATCTCATCTAAGCAATTAAACATTAAAGCCCTGTGTTATCCCGAAGCGACCCTCTCTGCAAATGGAATGATAACAGTCGGGGGCAGTTGAAGTAAATGGCGAGATGGGATTTCCTGTCTAGAGAGCAATGGAATAATTTTGGAGTACTTAAAAATGTAAATCGTTGGAGTTTAAACTAACATCCGTCTCATGGCCCATATTCTGTTTCAATTTTTTTGGGCGTTTTATATTAAACAAATTAGCGCACAATATTTTTTACGTCCAAAATGTACGTGAAGTACGTAACTAGTCGTAACTAGTCGTGCACCCGATGAAACTGGAGATTTTATTTCAGAAACCATTCCTTTTTCAAATTTAATTTTTGGGTAACTTGCTCTGGGCATACCTTTCTTCTTACCTCGTGTGTTTTAAATTAGTTTCTTCTTCGGTCGATATTTCTTTTTTAAAACATCAAAACCCTTGAATCAGTCAAATTGTGGTTAAAGTGAGGTTTTTTGTTCTGCGCCAAATTAAAGACTTTCAGGTTTACCGCCGCATGGTCACACAAATAAGAAATGCGATATGGCAAAGTAAATACTGCCGCGCCATGCCGAGAATATGTTCTGATGGAGTAAAGCTGATGAGTCATCGCATCAACTTTAAATAACTTCGTGTGTATTTATTGCCTACCTTTTTTAGTTTTTTAATGCCAATGACGAGATCTAGTAAGATCCAAATCAGTCTTTGATTCCCAAACTCTGAATTTGATAAGTATTCAAACCTACTAATCTGTGCATTAGAGTCCTGTACATATACATGCAACTCTCCCGATAAATTATATGTCAAGATTTTTACGCTCTCGTAAATAAAGCTAATATGAGTTTCCCCCCAAAATTAAATCAATACGTTCGTTAGTAATTTAAGAATGAAGGTAGATGAATTGTTTGCCCTTTTCAAGAATAAAAAATGCTACGTCAATATTTGCACAAATTTTTGGAACGCTTTCCCTTTATATTTATCAATTTAATATTCATATATTATTTCGCTTTCGTTAATTGATTGAAAATAAATATAACAGCTTCATATGCTACTTCCGAAATCCTTAACTCTAATCGATTGGTTTTTGAAGGGTAAACTTCTTCAGGCGCGCTCAGCCATTTTTGTTAGATTTCGCGTCACCATCTCTCTTATTTTTTGTTAACGACATGCTTCAATGTTAACACTTTGTCGACATGACCGTCTGATTGCTAAACTGTCAGTAACAACGAGACATTAAAATTTACTCAAACGAATCGATACGAGGTAATTACTGGCGTGAAAAGAAATTATCAGTAATTTCCACCATCAAAGCGGAGTTATGAGTTTACAGACCTTCGAATTACCGGCGACCGGAAATACAAGGATACGGTAATATGTGAAGGCGATTAATTCGTTAATTCCCGATTCGGGGAACTCGCCGCCTAACAGCCTCAACTGGGGTGTGTTTTAACTCCATTACCAGCGTGCAGCACATTTAATTTTTAATGTACTGGCAGCGTCGGGTGACGTGAGGCGAATACCGACGTCGTGACGTCACCTTTTCAGGTGACGCCTGTCAGAACGTGCAATTGATTTTGTTTCGCAAGTTCGCGTGCCTTCGAGCCCTAAGGCCGTTATATAATCAAGCACCTCAGATACGTGTATGCAGCCAAATTATAAGTCGCTTTGGTTAAATTAAGCCATAACGGTATTATTTATGGGACATTAAATTAGTAGGGGATGGAGCGATGTAATTATGGAGATGACCATCTTTTGATTTGTATTGGAAATATGTGTTTTATCTCGAAGATTCTAAGCGGTTTAGTTTAAACAATAACATTAAATTTAGTCGTTAATGGTTCATAGTAATACAACGCATGAACCGATGGCAACATACTTGGGATTAGGGTTTTGCTTTGTAATATTCCTCATAAGGGTTAGGAGACATCAGTTTAATAGGACACTAAAATAAAGGATACGGCATTAGAAGCTTCTACTTTGTTTAAATGAATAAAACGCTTTGATTACGGTCTTCTAAATGAAATAATTTGGTAGAAGGGATATTTAAATACGAAAATTATACTAATTTGAGATTTATCTAACCGATTAGCAGGAAAATTAGTGAAGCCCATTAAAACAATGTTGGGACTTCTAATTGTCAACGAAATTGTTCCTTACAGTGTTAGACTTAGTGCCTTATAAAACGAGAATGTAATCATTTTTAAATAAGACTGTTCAATTTATCCGCAGCGTTGTGTTGCAGCAAAAACAAAGCCAGGAATTGTTTTTTTTTATAATCTTAACAACTGAGGTGCCCCCTAGCAGGAACACCAAATTTATTAATTATAAATGTATCAGAATCCCAAGAATTGGTTCACGAAATGAAAAGAATACAAATCCAAGGAATACAGAAGTGTGATTGAAGTGTTCTAGAAGCGCACTAGGAGCCTGAAAATAACGAGAACGCGATCGTCAACCTCGCGGATTACTTTAAGACAATCACGTTTGGTACCAACCATGTCTTGTGGAACTCCATAATTGTGAAAAAGAACACCCTTTGAAAACATACTCTAGGCCAAAGACAAGAGAAAATATATCTAGTTAATTATTTACCAAAGAAGACAGCAAAGCTCAGTGATTAACCCAAGAGACATTTCAGCCTAATTACTAGTCTTCTTATCAGTTATTGCTCCTAAGATAGCACCTCGGAAAAGTAGGTAAAACAGACAACGGATTGAAATTACGGTGTCATAAAAGAATTAAAACAAAGCAACTTAAAATCAGTTGACCCCACACGAATCTACAATCCACTACACAGGTTTATGTTTTGGTCAACGGACTGGTCCTTGGTTATCTTCAAAAATTGAAATATAAAACTTGTCCCCTGAAACAAAGAAAGATTAAAAAAACATAACAAAGGTCACTCTAACACGTTCGATAGCCAACCTATCATCTTCAGAGATATACCTCCGTTCTTGGTTTCAAGGGACAAGATTTGTATTTCAATTTTTGGGGACAACCAAGGACCAGTCCGTTTCACCAAAACGTGAAAAGACAGCATGGTATTCAAACTTCGTTTGTAAAAAAGATTGCAAAATAATAGTAACAAAGCGCTGTATGATTTTTGAATATATTTAGTGTAGCAGTGGCTTGTTGCCATGTTTATATGTCGTAAAATTGAAACATAGAAAGGGAAAGCAAATGGAGTTCGTCACAATTGGAAAAAGTAGATTACATTAAAAATACACAAATTAATTTTTTTCAACACGCTGAACAAATGTAAAATGTCTAGAAACAGCTAATACACCACTCGGGTATAATGCGAATTAAATTAAACCTCGCAATGTTAGAAAGCAATTTGGCAGAAACTTGAAATACACTATAATACGTAATTCCGAGAAGTGTATTTATTCAAGGATCGTGAGTCTTATATAACCTATATTCAAATGTCAAGATTTAAAGAGGAGTTACGTCCTTATCGTACTTATTCAGTTATAACTTCGTTTTCACTCCAACTGTGTCGAGTTGAAGAAAGACACAAGATCCACGTGTATTGCAACTAACTCGAGGACGACGTGCCGGGTGTGAAACTGTCACGCGACTGGTTTTTATTTCATTTTCTCGGTGACATTTCAGTTTTCAGCACCCGAGCTATATAATGAGAAAGCTGAAACGACTTTGTCTACCACCTCGCGTATATTTTGGTTAGAATTCGGAGGTGTAACGTATGTTGTTTGGTAACTAGGACATGGGTGTGCCCCCAGTTCATAAATTTCCTAACGGTTTTCAAATAATTGTTAAGTTATTACGCTAATGGACGTAACGTAAAAGATTCTGATTTTTAGCTGCTACGTTTTCAATTTTTCCTAGAGTCAGTGACGGCTCGCGTATAGGCACTGTGGAACTGCAGCACCCCCAATTTCGTTTACGAGTTTTTTTTTCAAAATTTTCCGAAGATTATTCCTTTAACAATTGTTTGTAGAGATTTAAAATTTTCTCTGATTTCTTTTTATAGAAATATCAAGTTTCTTTTCGAAGTTACGGGATTTTAAATTCTATTTTAATTTTTTTTTCTAATTTTTGTTCAAATTTTGAGAAAATAATTAAAATTTTAAAATAACATCTAAATCCATCTCTTCTTGTATTTTTATATTACTCTAAGAAAAAAATTCCAGTTTTTACCTGAAATCTCAATTTTAACTTTTTTTGTGTAAAAATTTTGAGTTTCTTCTACATACTTCGATTTTTTTAAGAAAATTGTAATTTTTTCTGCGATGTTCTCATTTTTCCTAAATATTTTATAAAAAGAAATTTTTTATAAATTCCTATTTTTTCTGAAAATTTTATCCTAAAAGTTTCTTCTGAAAATTTGAACTTTTCCAGATTTTTTTTTGTTCCTCTAATTTGCTTTAAAAATGTTTTTCCACTAGACTTTGACGTTTCATAGTTTATTTTATTTTCTATTTTTGAAAAAAATGTTTAGCAAAAAACATTTTGGAAAAAACGAAGACATTTTAAGAAAAAATTTAATTTTCAACTTCTTTCGCATTTCGACATTTTTATAAAATGAAATAACAACCGAGTCTTGGATTATTTTCGCAAAATTACAATTTCGACCTTTTTGTAAAGATATTTCAAATTTTTTCTTAAATTTCGATTTTCTCTTAAGAAATTTTGATTTTTTTCCCATGAAATTTGTGTTTTTATCCAAACATTATATACAGAGGAATTTTTTTAGAATTTCGACTTTTGCTGGAGATTTTGTCTTTAAAATATTTTTTCTTGTAAAAATTTCGATGTCTAATTTGTTTCAGAAATTTTCAGGTTTTTCACGAAATGTTAATTTTTTAAAATTCCTTTTATTTTGTAATTTTAATAAGAAACTAGAAATTATTAAGTACTAGCTGGCCCTGGCAAACTTCGTAATACCTCAGAATCAATAAATATTATGTTAACTAATTAGCTGAAATTTTACATTAAAATATTTAATACGTTCGTCTGTTTCCAGGTGAATCCTACGCGAAAAACCGCTAAAAACGGGTCATAATCAAAACAGATACAGTGTCATCTACTGGAAACTGATTACAACATATTTACGGTTAGTGCAGGTTGCAGTCATGTTCCTGTTATGAATTAGAGATGGCGCTGTACACCAGTTCCCTATAAAACATGTGAATTTTTTCAATATTTTAGCCTTTATTCTGCTACTCGAGGCCGAGGTAAATCCAACAAAGCTAAGAACATATAGATCAGTTTAGCCGTTCTGGAGTTATAAATGGTGTAAGTAACACGACTTTGTTTTATGTATATAGATGAATTTAGAGAAAATAAACTTCAAATTTGCATAAAAAGAAGAAAACTTTGAGAAAAATAATGAAATTTCAAGAAAAAATGTAAATTTCAAAATTTTTTTGAATTTGATTTTCTCTAAAAAAAATTTCTCCTACTGTAAGACTAAAGAAAATTCTGAATCGATATTTCCAATTTTTCCAAAAATGTTAAATTTATTTTTAAAATTCTCAAGTTCGAAATTAAAGAATAAGAGCAAATTTCGAAGAAAAAGCACCCAATATTTCTAGGAAAAGTTGAGATTTCTTATTTGTATACAACATTTTTGAAATAAAGAACAATTTGGGAATCAAAGAAAAAAAAACAATTTTTAAAAATAAATTGTCAAAAATATTCTTAAAATTTCGACTTTTAAAGTGGGAATTATTGAAATTTTCGAGAAAAAGAATCAACATTTCAAGAAAAGTCTCAAAATTTAGAAAATATGTCAAAATGTTCTAAAAAAATTAATCAACAATTTAATGCTTGAAGTCATTATTTTGAGATTAAAATTTAAATTTTGACAATTTATTAGTAGATAAACTGCAAGTTTTTTTTCGAAATTTGTTTTAAAGCTTCGCACAGTTTTAAGAATCGAAATTTTTTTTATTGGGAGTAATATTTATTTTAATATAATAATAAATATAATAATAATAATAATACCAAAAAATTTAAATTAAAAAAAAATTACCAGTTATCAAAAATAAAGCTAAAGTTATCAAAAAAGACGAAATTTGGAAAAAAGTGGAATTTTAAAAAATTTAGAAATGTTCATAGACAGTCAAATTTTCAAAAGAAAATAAGGATTTTTAAAAAAGCTAATATTTAAAAAAAATATTTAATTTTTAAAAAAGTCGACATTTTCAATAATTTTACAACAGGAACAAGACAAAATTTTGAAAAAACATCGACATTTAAAATAAATTGCAGAATTTTTAATTACATTTTCAAAGAAGCTGAATTTTTAAATATAGGAAAAACTCAAAATAATCTAAAAATTCGTAATTATTAAAAAGGTTGAAATTTTGAAAAAGTAAAATTTTGGAAAAAGTCGAAATTTTGAGTAGTTTAAATTTAAAATGAAAACTCACTTTTTTAAAAATTGAAGATTTAATTGGAAATGTTCAAAAAAAGTTATAAATAATATTTTGAAAAAAGTTCAAACCTTTAAAAAAAAGTCAAGTTTTTAAAAAGAGTCCAAATTCTGAACAAAAAGTCGACGTTTTGAAATGGAGTAGAAATTTTTAGAAAAATTCGAAATTTTACGAATTAGTCGAAAATTTCAAAATACTTTTTTAAAAAATGTCTCACTTAAGAGAAAAAGCAAAAGTTTCAAATAAAATATCGTTAGTTTGCAAAGAATGTCGAAATTTTGAAAATAGTTTAAATTTAAAAAATAGTTGAAATTTTTAAGGTTTTCAGGAATTTTTAATTTTGAAAAATGGTTAAAATTTTGAAAAATTCGAACACTTGAAAAAACCGAAATTTTCAACAAAATGAGAATTAGGAAAAAGTCGAAAATTTTAGAAAAGTGCAGATTTAAGAGAATTTAAAAAAAAGTCAGAATTTTTTGATACTTTGGTTTTTCTTAATTTTGAAAAATATCCGAAATATATAAAAAATTTAAGTATAAGGGAAACATTTTTTAAAACTTTCAAATTTCCAAAAGAAGTCAAAATTTTAAAAATGGAGAAATTTTCAAACAAATAGGTCGAAATTAAAAAAAATATCAAAACTTTGAAAAAGTAGACACATTCAAAAGATCTGAGAACTATTATGGAGTTTTTAAAATAATTGGAAATTTTAATAAAGTATAAATTTTCAATACTTGAGAAATTTTCACCTAAATTATCAATAAAAACCAAAGTCGGTATATTAAAAACGAGTCAAAAATTATCAGATAGATCGAGGTTTTCAAAAATCGAAATATTGAGAAGTAAAAATTTTTGGTGATTAAAATTTTGAACCAAAGTTAAAGATCTTTTTAAAAAGATTAAAATTTTAGGTCAACAAAATTGAAATTTTGAAAGAATTTTGAAAATTGAAAAGTAGCCAAATTAAAAAAAACAAAAATAGTCGAAAATGTGAAAAAAGTCGACATTTTATAAAGTCTACATTTCGAAAAATCGAAACTTTGCGCAAAGGTCGAAATTTTCAAAAATAGTTGACATTAAAAAAACAGTCGAAATTGTTAAGAATCAAAATTTTCAATAAAAATATTATAATTTTTCAACAGAAAATGATAAAACTTTGAAAAAGATCAAAAATTTTGAAAAAGATCGAAAATTAATTTTGAAAAGGATCGAAAATTTAAAAATTCAAAAGTCCAGTTTAAAAAAGAATTACATTTTCAGAAAAAGTAAAATTTTGAAAAAATGTACTTAATTTTCAGATAAAAATACAAAAAAAAAACAAAACACCGAAAAGTTAAAATATTTTCGAAATTGGGGATATTTTTAAAAGAGTATACACAGATTTTCGGAAAAGTCAATATTTAAAAATAAAATAAAGTTGAAATTACAAGAAAAAATTCTCAATTTTAGAAGACAATCGAAATTTGGAAAAAATTTTGTTTTTCAAAAAACCCAACATTATGAAACATTTTCATTGTTAAGTTTTCTAAGAAATCTTAAATTTTCGAAAAGTTACATTTTGAAATTGTCGAAATTTTTAGTCGATATTTTAAAAAGGTAAAATTTTGAAAAAATTGTCATTTTGGATCAAACATAAAACGCTAAACATTGCCGCAGCACCCCCATTAGTTTTGGCTACGAGCCGCCACTGCCTAGAGTATATAACGCAGCCATCAAATCTCAACCTACTTTCCAATATTTTCCATTTTACTCGCTATTTTATAGTCAACTTACTGGGAAATGGAATGCTCTAGAGATTTTTCCAATTTAGTTAAAGAGTCTGGACTGGGAAAATTTGTGTATTGGTTGATTATACGCGGTGCAACGGTGCGATATGAACACCCTTACGCAAATACTCTGGGTTACGTGCAGTAGAGGGCGAAATTTCACCGTTGAATGTATTCAACAATGAGTCACCACAACCACATTTCCTTGACCACAACGTTCAAACAATCCTTTCATTGTTAAAAACATTTTTTAAATTCACTTATCGGGTTATTCTCTAGGCCTTCCAGCAATTTTTGTTTTGTCAGCTCCACAGTGGCCCGCTTTGTTTTAATGTTGTATCCACAGCAACACGATTCATCTCCAATAATATATATGGCCTGTTTATAGGGTTGACTGCTGCTTTGTTTCTGAGTCGTACCCATAGCACAACGATTCATCACCAGTAATATATATGGTCTGCTAATAGCGTTCGTCCATCGGATCGTCAGTTATTTTCGTGTTTGACATTTGATTTTTTAATTTTGAATATTGTGCATTATTTTTCAAGCCAACAATTGAAAGCCAGGTATCTTCCAGTGGCTTGATTGCTACCTTGTTTCTGGAACGTATCCTTAGCACCAGGATTCATCACCAGTAATATATGTAGGATCTTCCTTATTGTTTAAGGATGCTCACAGGTCAGAGGTTAATGGGAAATAAGTCAATTCAACTAATGATTCAAGGATAAAAAGTTAGACTGGACATAATCACTCTGTACAGGATATACTTCTTCCGGGAGTGGACCGTGTCAAAGAACTACTAAAAGTGTTCGACGTTTCGCCCACCATCGTAGGGGGCAGAAGAATTTTGCCTCTGGTCCATACCATACCATTGGACATACTGAGTTACCGCGCTCTTCTGTCTAAACTTGCTTATCTTTTAGACCAATTTTCAATTCAGAAGAGCTTCGCCTCTGGTCCATACCAGACCATTGGACATACTGAGTTACCGTGCTCTTCTGTCTAAACTTTCTTATCTTTTGTACCTATTTTCAATTCTGAAGAGTTTGGACTCTAGTATGGTGGACATACTGAGTTACCGTGCTCTGATGTTTTAAAATTAGCCTTTTCATGTTTGCACATTTCCTTATATTCCTCTTTTCATTTATTGTTTCTTTTCTTTGTTCCTAAAGAAGCCCCCTACGATGGTGGGCGAAACGTCGAACACTTTTAGTAGTTCTTTGACACGGTCCAATCCCGGAAGAAGTATATCCTGTACTGACTCTGGCCGTGGAAGCCTTCGTTATCATGATCACTCTGCTTTTTAAATAATTAAGTGAAAACCCTCCGAAAAAAATACGTTGACATTTTTACCTTCTGTCATGTGCCTCTAATTACTGTTTTTTTTATCATTCAATTTTTTCATTTTTGTTTATGACCCCTACGCTATAATTTTAAAACTTTACATATATATGATCTGCTAATAGCGTGCTTCCATCGAATCGTCAGTTATTATCGTGTTTGACGTTTGATCTTTTAATTTTTGTTTCTGGGTCGTACCCATAGCATCACGATTCATCACCAGTAATATATATGGTCTGTTAATAGCGTGCGTCCATCGAATCGTAGGTTATTTTCGTGTTTGACGTTTGATGTATTAATTTTAAGTATTTTGCACTATTTTCCAAGCCGAACAAATGGGAGCCAGGTGTCTTCCACTGGCTTAATTGCTGCTTTGTTCCTGGGTCGTACCCATAGCATCACGATTCATCACCAGAAATACATATATGGTCTGCTAATAGCGTGCGTCTATTGGATCGTCAATTATTTTCGTGTTTGACGTTTGATGTCTTAATTTAAAAAAAAAGTTTAATCCACTTGCATAGGGTAATCTCATTATGTCTTCAAAGCGTGGCCAGTAGGATGCGGAAACAAGAATAGATGACGATGAACCGCTTTCTTAAACAAGGATAGGTTGTAATTTTTGGGAAAAATTTCTTTCGATAACGAGTTTCATACCTTGGAAGAAAAAAGGGTCTCCGTAGACAGAAGTTGTCACTGTGTCAAGCTAGACCGCACAGGAATTTGCTGTCCTCGACTGTCTTGTATGCCTCAAGAATCTTGCTCTTGGGGGGACCAATCCTATTAGTTCCTTCGAGCATATTCCATGATAATACTTACAGAAAAGAGATAAGTCACCAACCATCCGCTTATGCTCTAGTGATTTAAGATAATAGATCAAACTCTTGGCATCGATTAGGCGAATTGAATTGAATTCAAAAAAACTAAAGTGTACGTTGGAGCTGAACTCCAAACATGAGAACAGTAATCTAGTGTTGGCCTAGCTTGAGCTTTGTATAGTATGAGTACCTGATGAGCTACTCCATCGGATCGTCAGTTATTTTCGTGTTTGACGTTTGATGTTTTAATTTTGAATATTTTCCATTATTTTTCAAGCCAACAAATAGAACCAAGTGTCTTTCACTGGCTTGATTGCTGCTTTGTTTCTGGGATATATCCATAGCACCGCGATTCATCACTAGTAATATTAGTCTGCTAATAGGTGCGTCCATCGCTTCGACAGTTATTTTCGTATTTGGCGTTTTCATTTTGAATATTCTGCATTATTTTTCAAGCCAACAAATGAGAGCCAGGTGTCTTCTACTGGCTTGATTGCCGCTTTATTTCTAGGTTGTATCCATAGCACCACGATTCATCATTAGTAATATTGGCCTGCAAAAGCGTGCGTCCATCGGACCATCAGTTATTTTTGTGTTTGACGCTTGATGTTTTAATTTTGAATATTCTACATTATTTTTCAAGCCAATAAATGAGAGCCAGATGTCTTTTACTGGCTTGATTGCCGCTTTATTTGTGGGTCGTATCCATAGCATCACGATTTATCTCTAGTGATATTGGCCTGCTAATAGCGTGCCTCTAACGAATCGCTAGTTATTATCGTGTCTGATCTTTGATATTTTAATTTTGAATATTTGATAATATTTTCTAAGCCAACAAATGAGAGTCAGATGTCTTTCACTGGCTTGATTGCTGCTTTGCTTCTATGTCGTACCCATAGCACCACAATTCATCACCATATCTGCACCATGGTCTGCTAATAGCCTGCGTCCATCGGATCCCAAATTATTTTCGTAGTTGACGTTTGATGTTTTAATTTTGAGTATTCTGTATTAATTTCCAAGCCAACAAATGAGAGCTAGGTGTCTTCCACTGGCTTGATTGCTGCTTTGTTACTGGGTCGTGTCCATAGCACCACGATTCTTCACAAGTAATGACCTTGGAAAAAAGTTCAGGGTTCTCTATGATTTTGAAGTTCAAAATATGCCTAAAGTCCTTACTCCCTTTGCTCGCCTGTGAGAAGGCGAGGGACCAATTTAGCTGCAAGTCTTCTCATGTGCAAATTTTGGAATACAATCCTCTAAATTGATATCCCAGACAGTTGATCAATGGTTCGGCGACGGTCTTTACGAACGAGAGCATTGATTTTGTAGATGGATCGGATCGTCAGTTATTTTCGTAGTTAACGTTTGACGTTTTAATTTTGAATATTCTGCATTATTTTTCAAGAAAACAAGTGAAAATCAGGTGTCTTTTACTGGCTTGATTGCTGCTTTGTTTCTGAGTCGTACCCATAGCACAACTATTCATCACCAGTAGTATATATGGTCTGCTAATAGCGTTCGTCCATCGGATCGTCAGTTATTTGCGTGTCTGACGTTTGATGTATTAATTTTGAGTATTTCGCATTTTCCAAGCTAACAAATGAGAGCTAGGTGTCTTCCACTGGCTTGATTAGCTGCTTTGTTACTGGGTCGTGTCCATAGCACTACCATTCTTCACAAGTAATCACCTTAGAAAAAAGTTTAGGGTTCTCTATGATTTTGAAGTTCAACACATGCCTAAAGTCCTCACTCCCTTTGCTCGCCTGTGAGAAGGCGAGGGACCAATTTAGCTGCAAGTCTTCTCATGTGCAAATTTTGGAATACAATCCTCTAAATTGATATCCCAGACAGTTGATCAATGGTTCGGCGATGGTCTTTACGAACGAGAGCATTGATTTTGTGGACGGATCGGATCGTCAGTTATTTTCGTAGTTGATGTTTAACGTTTTAATTTTGAATATTCTGCATTATTTTTCAAGTAAAACAAGTGAAAATCAGGTGTCTTCCACTGGCTTGATTGCTGCTTTGTTTCTGAGTCGTACCAATAGCACCACGATTCATCACCAGTAATATATATGGTCTGCTAATAGCGTTCGTCCATCGGATCGTCAGTTATTTTCGTGTCTGACGTTTGATGTATTAATTTTGAGTGTTTCGCATTTTCCAAGCTAACAAATGAGAGCTAGGTGTCTTCCACTGGCTTGATTGCTGCTTTGTTACTGGGTCGTGTCCATAGCACCACCATTCTTCACAAGTAATCACCTTGAAAAAAAGTTCAGGGTTCTCTATGATTTTGAAGTTCAACACATGCCTAAAGTCCTCACTCCCTTTGCTCGCCTGTGAGAAGGCGAGGGACCAATTTAGCTGCAAGTCTTCTCATGTGCAAATTTTGGAATACAATCCTCTAAATTGATATCCCAGACAGTTGATCAATGGTTCGGCGACGGTCTTCACGAACGAGAGCATTGATTTTGTGGACGGATCGGATCGTCAGTTATTTTCGTAGTTAACGTTTGACGTTTTAATTTTGAATATTCTGCATTATTTTTCAAGAAAACAAGTGAAAATCAGGTGTCTTCCACTGGCTTGATTGCTGCTTTGTTTCTGAGTCGTACCCATAGCACAACGATTCATCACCAGTAATATATATGGTCTGCTAATAGCGTTCGTCCATCGGATCGTCAGTTATTTTCGTGTCTGACGTTTGATGTATTAATTTTGAGTATTTCGCATTTTCCAAGCCAACAAATGAGAGCTAGGTGTCTTCCACTGGCTTGATTGCTGCTTTGTTACTGGGTCGTGTCCATAGCACCACGATTCCTTTACAAGTAATCACCTTGGAAAAAAGTTCAGGGTTCTCTATGATTTTGAAGTTCAAAACATGCCTAAAGTCCTCACTCCCTTTGCTCGCCTGTGAGAAGGCGAGGGACCAATTTAGCTGCAAGTCTTCTCATGTGCAAATTTTGGAATACAATCCTCTAAATTGATATCCCAGACAGTTGATCAATGGTTCGGCGACGGTCTTCACGAACGAGAGCATTGATTTTGTGGACGGATCGGATCGTCAGTTATTTTCGTAGTTGATGTTTAACGTTTTAATTTTGAATATTTTGCATTATTTTCCAAGGAAACAAGTAAGAACCAGGTGTCTTCTACTGCCTTGATTGCTGCTTTGTTTCTGAGTCGTACCCATAGCACCACAATTCATAACCAGTGATATATATAGTCTGCTGATAGCGTTCGTCCATCGGATCGTTAGTTATTTTCGTGCTTGACGTTTGATGTTTCAATTGTAAGTATTTCGCATTATTTTCCAAGCCAACAATTAAGAACCAGGTGTCTTCCACTGGCTTGATTGCTGCTTTGTTACTCCATAGCACCACGATCCATCACCAGTAATCACCTGGGAAAAAAGTTCAGGGTTCTCTATAATTTTGATGTTCAAAACATGCCTAAAGTCCTCACTCCCTTTGCTCGCCTGTGAGAAGGCGAGGGACCAATTTGGCTGCAAGTCTACTCATATGCAAATCTTGGGATAAAATGCTCTGAATTGATATCTTCAGACATCTCACAGTTGATCAATGGATCGGTGACGGTCTTCAGAACGAGAGCGTGTGGACGTTTTTGTTACTTCTTGACGTTGAGAGGCATCCTGAATATGTCAATTGACACACCCCCATTTTTAAAACGTAGGCTTTGGTTTTACTTAGGGCAGCATTCCCATAAGCAGTCTTAGGCATTACAATAGGTTTCGCGGCCAATTTTCCCAACAGGAAACAAAATTACACAGCCACGCATTGCCCTCGACAATCGGCCATCACGTTTTCGGCAAAATGGAAAAAATATCTCAGTAACAGGATTTTGCTTCTGTGATGAATCTGGAAAATCTGCTAATAATGCGGGGGTAATAATTCATGAAATTATGCAACGTTAGCAGCTATTAAGACCGATTGACGCTATCTATAACATGCATAAAAATGCAAATATGTGTAAAGGTTAAGAGGATCTCTATAGGTGATAAATGGTTATCCCGAAAGCGATTGACCCTGCACCATTTTTGCATCCGATCTTTGACTTGAGACCGACAGGGCAATTTATCAAAACACTGCCGTTTTTCTTTCCTTTCCTATAAATCTTCGTTCTTTACCCCTCCTGCATGAATATATATGTTTGAATAATTTCCACTCATTTCGTATCAATCATTATAATAACACCCCCATTGTAAAAGCTGCCTTATGCACAGTGTTTTTCATATTTAATGCCTCAATTTTCTACGATATTAAACAGCTCGGGTCGTGCCCCTATCAGCCGCTAAATCAATTAGGAGGCAATTTTCTCACCAAGTCAATGTACTTAAACTCGCATATCATAGGAAAACGTATGTAAATATATCATCAGGGTAGTTGCACTGTTTTGCTCAGAAAGAGGTCAAAAGGTTAAATGGAAAAGATTTTACCTTTACAGGCTCTTTTTTATGTTGTAACATACATGGAGGCTTTGATTTGGGAGCTTTAACGTTAGGTGACGATATCAAACCATTCTATTTGGAGAATCCTACGTGTAAAGACACAGTAAGGTTACCGTCAGATGACGCTGTCAGTCGCTGTCAGAGCACATAGAAGCTGGGAAAGATTATTAACTATTTCTGGATATAATACTTTAGGAGTATCTCGAACCGGTTTTTCTGTATTAAAGTGATTCTGTCTTGCAAGGTACAAAATCGTCAAAATCGCTACAGGAGTTGAATGGAAAAACAGACAAACAAACACACTTTTGCATTTATATCTTATATCTTAGTTAGGATTAAGATATTAAAAATTCAAAACAAACTCAATACTCTATGAATGTTATTATTTTATTCCATCTGAAAAGAACCTGCAAGAACGAAATTGATGTTATTGTTGGTGTATCTCAACAATGAGAAATTGTTTTATTCATGATATAAACAGTCGGACATTTAATGACGACATAACTTTCCGGAAAAGACAAATATTGTACAAAATATATCAAAGAAAAGCTTTTATTAATACACAACTAGAAATAATAAGGCACTTAAAATTAAAATAAAATTTAACGAAGCAACAATCAAAAACATGTTTATTAAAATTAAACTGGGAATTTCGAGTTTAACTGGAGAAAACATAAATAAAATTCAACTGAAATATACAAAAGCAAGACATAATAAACATTCATGGCAACGTTTTACTATAATTGCTTTGGACATTTCTAGCAAGCTCTGAAAGACTCCAATATAACATGAAATCTAGTTAGGATAATTAGTATTTTGTTCTGGAATGCAGAGTCATATATAATTGCGAATTTCCACAATACACTCAAGATTTTTATTATTCGGGATAGATGATATTAAGTATAACAAACATGCATAAAAAACCAGGTTTTTATCGAAAAAGTAAAAAAATTGAATTTCTCATGATATAATCCAAACAGCATTAAAGGGGATAGACGCCATCTCATTATCTGAAGTGTAACCGAAACTTGACAAGAAGTAAAAATAAATATGGGGGCTCTTGTGTTCGTTGCCGTGCCATCGAGGCGGATTGGAGAGCTCCTTCCACATAATTCGTTTTTAAGGGAGATCGATACCAACAGTTGTTACTAATGTTGCGCTCTTATTCCTTTAACGACTTTTAAATTGTTGTCCTGTCACCCAGTCGTATTCTTATGTCATACACACATTCAGTGGAGCTATTAAATCCGCGTATACTATCACCCTCGTTACAATAAGGTCGCCTCATAAATCCAGAAATATTACATACCATTTGCATCGGATTTCAAATGGAGCTTGTAAGATCATATGCTTCAATTTTATGGCATGGCTTACGCTTGCTATTACATTTGGTTGTGGCATTGCGACGGCACTGTTTAGAAATGTGCAGCGCTGTATTTACGTATGAGTTAGAGCGTTTGCCCAAAAAACTTATCTGAGAAGTTGAAGGAGTATGAAGGACCATTTTATCAGTCAGAAGGCCCATACTGTCATTATAAGACATTAATTAACCACAATAACAGACAGATGTAACAAAACAATGCTACTGCCAGACTGATTGCGGATGCATTGCACGTTACAAAATTGGTAACTCTTCTTTCTATGTTAATAAATAATTAGATAATCGATTGACGGTATGAAAATCTATCCTTCATTTAGAAACAAAATTAAAACACAAAAGTTGTAACAGTAATCCTAACACATAAACCATAAATATATACTTCAAACTCTGACTTGTACTCACCATGTGGTAATATCGCATTAGCGGTGCGGCGTATCGCGCTAACTTTAACGTGGTGTTTGGTGATGTTCTGTAGTTTACTTTTTCGTATCTCGTGGATGCTGCTTATAGGCATTACGCAGTAGCCACGCTAGGTTCATAATTCTGAGACCTATCTGGGTATATAGTGTTGCCCAGAAGATGTTAAAGAAGTATGAGGATCATTTTTTTAGTCAGGAGACCCATGCGTCATTATAAGACATTAATTAATCTTTTGTCGTTAAGTAATAATGCGTGATGCACAAAACATCTTCGTGATTTTCATTCTAATTTAAATGATTTAACATTTTTGAACCTTTGGTGCTGTCAGTCTGTGCCACTCATTTTAAAATTCGTTTAAATCATGTCAATCAGCCAAATACAACAATAACAGACAGATGTAACAAATTAGTACTGCTACCAGACTGATTGCGGATACATTACACGTTACGAAATTGGTAACTCTTCCTTCTATGTTAAGAAATAATTAGATAATCGATTGACGGTATTAAAATCTATCCTTAATTTCGAAACAAAATTAAAACACAAAAATTGTAACAGTAATCCTAGCACATAAACCATAAATATACACTTCAAACTCTGACTTGTACTCATCATGTGGTAATATCGCATCAGCGGTGCGGCGTACCGCGCTAGCTTTAACGAGGTGTTTGGTCATGTTCTGCAGTTAACTTCTCCGTATTATATGGATGCCGTTTATAGGCATTACGCAGTAGCCACGTTAGGTTCATAATTACGAGACCTATCTGAGAATATAGTGTTGCCTAGAAAATGTTAAAGAAGTATGAGGACCATTTTTTTACTCAGGAGACCTATGCGTCATTATAAGACATTAATTAATCTTTTGTCCTTAAGTAGTAATGCGTGATGCACAAAATATCTTCGTGATTTTCATTCTAATTTAAATGATTTAACATTTTTAGACCTTTAGTGCTGTCAGTCTGTGCCATTTATTTTAAAATTCATTTAAATCATACCAGTCATACAACAATAGCGTCTGTTATTGTTCATTTAAATCATACCAATCATACAACAATAACAAACAGATATAACAAATCAGTGCTGCTGCCAGATTGATTGCGGATGCATTTCACGTTACAAAATTGGTAACTCTTCTTTCTATGTTAATAAATAATTAGATAATCGATTCACGATATGAAAATCTACTCTTCAGTTCGAAACAAAATTAAAACACAAAAGTTGTAACAGTAATCTTAACACATAAACCATAAATATACACTTTAAACTCTGACTTGTACTCACCCTGTGGTAATATCGCATCAGCGGTGCGGCCTACCGCGCTAACTTTAACGTGGTGTTTGGTGATGTTCTGTAGTTTACTTTTTCGTATCTCGTAGATGCCGTTTATAGGCATTACGCAGTAGCCACGTTAGGTTCATAATTATGAGACCTATCTGGGGATATAGTGTTGCCTAGAAGATGTTAAAGAAGTATAAGGACCATTTTTTTTACTCAGGAGACCTATGCGTCATTATAAGACAATAATTAATCTTTTGTCCTTAAGTAGTAATGCGTTATGCACAAAATATCTTCGTGATTTTCATTCTAATTTAAATGATTTAACATTTTTAGACCTTTAGTGCTGTCAGTCTGTGCCATTTATTTTAAAATTCATTTAAATCATACCAGTCATACAACAATAGCGTCTGTTATTGTTCATTTAAATCATACCAATCATACAACAATAACAAACAGATATAACAAATCAATGCTGCTGCCAGACTGATTGCGGATGCATTTCACGTTACAAAATTGGTAACTCTTCTTTCTATGTTAATAAATAATTAGATAATCAATTCACGATATGAAAATCTACTCTTCAGTTCGAAACAAAATTAAAACACAAAAGTTGTAACAGTAATCTTAACACATAAACCATAAATATACACTTTAAACTCTGACTTGTACTCACCCTGTGGTAATATCGCATCAGCGGTGCGGCCTACCGCGCTAACTTTAACGTGGTGTTTGGTGATGTTCTGTAGTTTACTTTTTCGTATCTCGTAGATGCCGTTTATAGGCATTACGCAGTAGCCACGTTAGGTTCATAATTATGAGACCTATCTGGGAATATAGTGTTGCCTAGAAGATGTTAAAGAAGTATGAGGACCATTTTTTTACTCAGGAGACCTATGCGTCATTATAAGACATTAATTAATCTTTTGTCCTTAAGTAGTAATGCGTGATGCACAAAATATCTTCGTGATTTTCATTCTAATTTAAATGATTTAACATTTTTAGACCTTTAGTGCTGTCAGTCTGTGCCACTAATTTTAAAATTCGTTTAAATCTTACCAATCATACAACAATAGCGTCTGTTATTGTTCATTTAAATCATATCATACAACAATAACAAACAGATATAACAAATCAATGCTGCTGCCAGACTGATTGCGGATGCATTTCACCTTACAAAATTGGTAACTCTTCTTTCTGTGTTAATAAATAATTAGATAATCAATTCACGATATGAAAATCTACTCTTCAGTTCGAAACAAAATTAAAACACAAAAGTTGTTACAGTAATCTTAACACATAAACCATAAATATACACTTTAAACTCTGACTTGTACTCACCCTGTGGTAATATCGCATCAGCGGTGCGGCCTACCGCGCTAACTTTAAGTGGTGTTTGGTGATGTTCTGTAGTTTACTTTTTCGTATCTCGTAGATGCCGTTTATAGGCATTACGCAGTAGCCACGTTAGGTTCATAATTATGAGACCTATCTGGGAATATAGTGTTGCCTAGAAGATGTTAAAGAAGTATGAGGACCATTTTTTTTACTCAGGAGACCTATGCGTCATTATAAGACATTAATTAATCTCTTGTCCTTGAGTAGTAATGCGTCATGCACAAAATGTCTTCGTGATTTTCATTCTATTTTAAATGATTTAACATTTTTAGACCTTGAGTGCTGTCAGTCTGTGCCATTCATTTTAAAATTCATTTAAATCATACCAGTCATACAACAATAGCTTCTGTTATTGTTCATTTAAATCATACCAATCATACAACAATAACAAACAGATATAACAAATCAGTACTGCTGCCAGACTGATTGCGGATGCATTTCACGTTACAAAATTGGTAACTCTTCTTTCTTTGTTAATGAATAATTAGATAATCGATTAACGATATGAAAATCTATTTTTCGTTTCAAAACATAATGAAGACACAAAAGTTGTAACAGAAATCTCAACACATAAACCATACACACTTTAAACTCTGAGTCGTATTCATCATGTGGTAATGTCGCATCAGTGGTGCGGCGTACTACGCTAGCTTTAACGTGGTGTCTACTTCTCCGTATCGCATGGATGCCGTTTATAGGCATCACGCGACAGCCACGCTAGGTTCCTTATTCTAAGCGCACTAACTTATTTAAATTTCCTCATAATGGAATTGAACGAATGTGTACTTCATTCCAAGTCACTCACAAGTGCTAGTTATAATTAACTGGCAATAATGATAACCTAATTGTTATCATTATTTTGTACTTGTAAATGTGATAAATTGAGTTCTTTTAAATATAAATAGATCACTCATTTCAAGACGTGAGCGCCCTCTTGAGTTCTTTAGAACCAGCCACCTCTGGTGAAGAACCTTTCTTTGTCACAATTTGTCAAAATTTTTGAGCCTCGTTGAAACGTTAGGGAAAAGAAGTTTTGTTTTTAGGTGACCAGAAATTCTCGAGGCAGATTGATAGCTATAAAGTTCGCAGCAAACTAATAACTAATAATATTTACTTGGCAATTTTGGCCCCATAGTTTAGGGCCTCATCAAGTCTAAATCCGGCCCTGGATTGTTAAAATATTGAACAAATATTGCGTTCAAAACTTTTTTGAATAACCTTTACCATATTAAACAAAATTTAATTAGATCGGCAGAATTCAACCAAATAAAGCAAGCCACTTCGAATTGCTGTGGTGTATCGATGTCGGGTATTGGTTGGATGGAAAAGTTTAATATTAAAAATGTAAAACGTACGCGTATGTCAATTCCGTTGCAAATATAAAATATATGGTTTAATATATTTGAAAGAACCGCACACGCGGGCGAACGTTCGTTGATCGTTTTATATTTAATTTAACCGGCAGATTGGCAACATTGTAGTCGATACCGATGCGGCTTGCAACCTGGCGCGCGGTGGAAAGCTCTGAAATTATTTTTCGACGTTCGCTCAAGAACAAAGAGAAATTTTCGATTATAAAAGCAGGAAAGACCATACTACTTTTTGATGTATTGTGATTTTTATAAATAGACAAAATATGAGGACATTTCGCACTATTTTTACGAGGTAAACGATGCGATCTGCAAAATTGTAGATATATCGTTGTAAACCTGATATTAACGGCAATATTGACCCATGGCTGAATACATTTAACATTAACGGCAATATTGACCCATTACTGAATACATTTAACGATGAAAGTTTGCTCTCTATTGTAGTTAAGAGAGAGTACTCGCGAAAGGGTGTTCATATCGCACCGTTGCACCCCGCAGTACAATCAATCATTACTTTTCTAATCTCGAGTCTTCAACTAAATTGATGAATCCCTAGAGCATCTGATTTTCCAGTAATCTGACAAAATCTATACTAATATTATAAAGAGAAAATATCTGATTGACTGGAAAACCTAAACCTCAACGCAGAGCCAAAACTACTGAAATTAGAAACACGAAATTTGGAAAGCAGGTTCTTTTCACGGTAAAGATGAACGCTAAGAAATGTTTTTTGGAAATTAGCACTTTAAGGGGGTAAAACGGGGGGGAGTAAATATTTTTGAAAAAATAAATATTCTTGAAAAGATCGAAAATTTCAAAAGACTTTTTCGAAAAAGTCAAATGGTTTAAATTTTTAAAACCGGAAACTATAAAAAAAATCTAATTATTGAAAATCAAAATCTTGAGAAAACCGATATTTAAAATTGCAAACTTTGAATAAGAAAAAAATGAAATTCTGGAAAAAGTAGTCGAATTTATTTGTTATTTCCAAGCAGCAGTGAATTTAAGGAATTTATAAATCACATTTAAAACCGCCATTATTTGAAACCGCAGAGAACTTAAAATGTTCAGTGCAATTTAAAGTGTATTTCATAGCATCAGCGACACACAACCTGGAAAAATAAGTCCTGAATTCGTTTCTGCAATGCCACCTTGATTGCCTGGCATTTTTACGTGAGCAATACGTTATCTTTATTAAGACGTCTGAACACGCCCTCTGCTTGTTAAAAGGGTAAACGAATAGGCTGGCTCGAGATATATGGAGCTGTGGCCTCTTTTAAAAACACCAGAAAGAGAGAACGCGACCAAAAACAACCGCGGCTCGTGTCATGCTCGACTGTATTATTGCCCCCATGTAATGAATACCAAATATTATTGGGGATCATAAATTAGAAATTTGCTCCCATTATTTAAAAGAACGGGATTTATACCTGTGTTGGGTTATTACCGAACGCCTTAATATTACCTAACTGCTTTGCCCTAGATTATACGGGGCGTGCATATTCTATGTTAGAACGGGGAAGAAATCCTGACATTTTTTAAGTAGTTAATGTTACTCTTTTCTCGAATCGTATGTTATACGGGTGACTTTCAAGCGTCCAATGTAACTACAACGTACGTTACCGATACAAAGCTATGGGTTAGGCGAAGGTGCATTTAGATCTACACTATAATTTCACACGTCCTTGGGTTCGGGGGTTATTTTTGTGTTTGACGTTTGATGTTTCAGTTTTGAAGATTTTGCATATTTTTGAAGCTAACAAGCAAATCTACTTGTTAGACGGAGGTGCATTTAGATTTACATTATAATTTTATGCGTCCATCGGTTCGAGAGTTATTTTCGGGTTTGATGTTTCAGTTTGATGTTTCGTGTTTGACGTTTGATGTTTCAGTTTTAAAGATTCTGCATATTTCCGAAACTGAGAAATGAATGTTTTTTCAATTTATTTAATATTTCTCCGGCCCAGTTTGGAAATATTTAAATTTGTTTATGGTTTGTTGACAATTTTCTAAACAGTTTTTGAAATGCGACTACGTGATATTTAAATTTATTGAAAACGTCACTTCATGACAGTTCACAAATTAAGAGGTTATTTTATTTTACATAGAATAGGAATAATGAAAAATAGAAGACCAAACATCAGATATGGAAAAATAAAAATTTTGTTTTTTTGATAAATTAGGAAAATATAAAAAAATACATAAAAAGTTGTAGCACTGGACATCGATGTTTCGCTCTCATTTGAGCTCGTCAGCAGTGTATAACATGGAAAGGGAAAATGAGGAAGAAATACTTAAAATTAAAAAACAAAAAATTTTTTTTTTTTCTTTTTTATATTTAATTTTTTTTTATTTTTTTATTTTTAAGTATTTCTTCCTCATTTTCCCTTTCCATGTTATGCACTGCTGACGAGCTCAAATGAGAGCGAAACATCGATGTCCAGTGCTACAACTTTTTATGTATTTTTTTATATTTTCCTAATTTATCAAAAAAACAAAATTTTTATTTTTCCATATCTAATTTTTGGTCTTCTATTTTTCATTATTCCTATTCTATGTAAAATAAAATAACCTCTTAATTTGTGAACTGTCATGAAGTGACGTTTTCAATAAATTTAAATATAACGTAGTCGCATTTCAAAAACTGTTTAATCTTCTATTAAACTGACTTTAAATCATTTGTATCTTTATTTGTAAGGTGTCATTCAACCTGAGACACTTAATTGTTTTCCAAATTTCTCAATTGTTTTGATTTCTTCATGTAATTGTTTAAAATTTAACAAATTCTCATTAATCAGGTTTATGAAAATTATTGCAAGGCTCAACAGAACGGTTAAACCAGCGACCGCCAACCCATGCATTTGTACACATATGCATGTTACATGATTATAACATTAATTACTGGAAACTTTTTAAACATCACATTTGAAATTGTCGTAGTTTTTAAGTTTTTACTTTTAATAAAATTAGTATTGATCGAATCATCGTATCAATTACTCGAATCCTAAACAAAAACTGTTTAGAAAATTGTCAACAAACCATAAAAAAATTTAAATATTTCCAAACTGGGCCAAAGAAATGTTAAATAAATTGAAAAAAACATAATATTTCCGGTCAATAAGGGTCTACCATGAAGAATAAGAAATGAATCTTGTTGTTAGACCAAGGTGGATTTAGATTTACACTATAATTTCACGCGTCCATCGGTTGGGGATTTATTTTCGTGTTTGACGGTTAATGTTTCGTTCGGGAGTTATTTTCGTGTTTGATGTTTCAGTTTTGAATATTCAGCACATTTTCGAAGCTAACAAGTGAATCTTGTTAGACGGAGGTGCATTTAGATCTACACTATAATTTCATGCGTCCATCGGTTCGGGAGTTATTTTCGTGTTTGACGTTTGATGTTTTAGTTTTAAATACTCTGTATCTACACTATAATTTCACACGTCCATCGATTCGAGGGTTATTTTCGTGTTTGACGTTTGATGTTTCAGTTTTGAAGATCCTGCATATTTTCGAAGCTAACAAGCAAATCTTCTTGTTAGACGGAGGTGCATTTAGATTTACACTATAATTTTATGCGTCCATCGGTTCGGGAGTTATTTTCGGGTTTGATGTTTCAGTTTGATGTTTCGTGTTTGACGTTTGATGTTTCAGTTTTAAAGATTCTGCATATTTCCGAAACTGAGAAATGAATGTTTTTTCAATTTATTAAATATTTCTCCGGCCCAGTTTGGAAATATTTAAATTTTTTTATGGTTTGTTGACAATTTTCTAAACAGTTTTTGAAATGCGACTACGTGATATTTAAATTTATTGAAAACGTCACTTCATGATAGTTCACAAATTAAGAGGTTATTTTATTTTACATAAAAGAGGAATAATGAAAAATAGAAGACCAAACATTAGATATGGAAAAATAAAAATTTTGTTTTTTTGATAAATTAGGAAAATATAAAAAAATACATAAAAAGTTGTAGCACTGGACATCGATGTTTTGCTCTCATTTGAGCTCGTCAGCAGTGCATAACATGGAAAGGGAAAATGAGGAAGAAATACTTAAAATTAAAAAAAAAAAAAAATTATTTTTTTTTCTTTTTTATATTTAAAAATTTTTATTTTTTTTATTTTTAAGTATTTCTTCCTCATTTTCCCTTTCCATGTTATGCACTGCTGACGAGCTCAAATGAGAGCGAAACATCGATGTCCAGTGCTACAACTTTTTATGTATTTTTTTATATTTTTTTATATTTTCCTAATTTATCAAAAAAACGAAATTTTTATTTTTCCATCTCTAATTTTTGGTCTTATATTTTTCATTATTCCTGTTCTATGTAAAATAAAATAACCTTTTTATTTGTGAACTGTCATGAAGTGACGTTTTCAATAAATTTAAATATCACATAGTCGCATTTCAAAAACTGTTTAGAAAATTGTCAACAAACCATAAAAAAATTTAAATATTTTCAAACTGGGCCAAAGAAATGTTAAATAAATTAAAAAAAACATAATATTTCCGGTCAATAAGGGTCTACCATGAAGAATAAGAAATGAATCTTGTTGTTAGACCAAGGTGGATTTAGATTTACACTATAATTTCATGCGTCCATCGGTTGGGGATTTATTTTCGTGTTTAACGGTTAATGTTTCGTTCGGGAGTTATTTTCGTGTTTGATATTTCAGTTTTGAATATTCAGCATATTTTCGAAGCTAACAAGTGAATCTTGTTAGACGGAGGTGCATTTAGATCTACACTATAATTTCATGCGTCCATCGGTTCGGGAGTTATTTTCGTGTTTGACGTTTGATGTTTTAGTTTTAAATACTCTGTATCTACACTATAATTTCACACGTCCATCGGTTCGAGAGTTATTTTCGTGTTTGACGTTTGATGTTTCAGTTTTAAATATTCTGCATATTTTCGAAGCTAATAAGCGAATCTTCTTGTTAGACGAGGGTGCATTTAGATTTACACTATAATTTCATGCGTCCATCAGTTTGGAAGTTATTTTCGTGTTTAATGTTTTATTTTTGAATATTCTGCATATTTTCGAAACTAAGAAATGAATCTTGTTGTTAGACAGTGGTGCATTTAGATTTAAGCTATAATTTCATGCGTCTATCGGTTCGGATATTATTTTCGTGTTTGACGTTTGATGTTTCGTGCGGAAGTTATTTTCGTGTTTGATGTTTCAGTTTTAAATATTCTACATGTTTTTGAAGCTAACAAGTGAATCTTGTTAGACGAAGATGCATTTGAATCTACACTATAATTTCAAGCGTCCGTTGGTTTGGGAGTTATTTTCGTGTTTAACGTTTGATGTTTCAATTTTGAATATTCTGTATCTACACTATAATTTCACACGTCCTTCGGTTCAGGAGTTATTTTCGTGTTTGACGTTTGATGTTTCAGTTTTGAATATTCTGTATATTTTCAAAGGTAACAAGCGAATGTTCTTGTTAGACGAAGGTACATTTAGATTTACAATAAAAATTTAGGCATCCATCGGTTCGGGAGTTTTTCATTTTTGATGTTTTAGTTTTGAAGATTCTGCATATTTTCGAAACTAAGAAATGAATCTTGTAGATGGAGGTGCATTTGGATTTACACTGAAATTTCATGCGTCTATCGGTTCGGGAATTATTTTCGTGTTTGACGTTTGATGTTTCGTTCGGGAGTTATTTGCGTGTTTGATGTTTCGTTCGGGAGTTATTTGCGTGTTTGATGTTTCGTTCGGGAGTTATTTGCGAGTTTGATGTCTCAGTTTTGAATATTCTGCATATTTTCGAAGCTAACAAGTGAATCTTGTTAGACGGAGGTGCATTTAGATCTACATCATAATTTCATGCGTCCATCGGTTCGGGAGTTATTTTCGTGTTTGACGTTTGATGTTTCAGTTTTGAATATTCTGTATATTTTCAAAGCTAAAAAGTGAATTTTCTTGTTAGAGTGCAAAGGTGCATTTAGAATTACACTATAATTGCATGCGTCCATCGGTTCGGGAGTTATTTTCGTGTTTGATGTTTTAATTTTAAATATTCTGCATATTTTCGAAGCTAAATAGTAAATCTTGTTGCAAGACGGGGGTGCATTTAGATTTACACTATAATTTTATGTGTCCATCGGTTCGGGACTTATTTTCATGTTTGATGTTTCACTTTTAAATATTCTGCACATTTTCGAAGCTAAGAAGTAAATCTTGTTGTTAGACGGAGGTGCGTTTAGATCTACACTATAATTTCATGCGTCCATCGGTTTATGAATTATTTTCGTGTTTGATGTTTCAGTTTTCAATATTCTGCATATTTTAAAAGCTAACAAATGAATCTTGTTAGACGGATGTGCATTTAGATCTACACTATTATTTGATGAGTCCATCGGTTCGGGCGTTATTTTCGCGTTTGACGTTTGATGTTTCACTTTTAAATATTCTGCACATTTTCGAAGCTAAGAAGTAAATCTTGTTGTTAGACGGAGGTGCGTTTAGATCTACACTATAATTTCATGCGTCCATCGGTTCGGGAATTATTTTCGTGTTTGATGTTTCACTTTTGAATATTCTGCATATTTTCGAAACTAAGAAATGAATCTTGTTGTTAGATGGAGGTGCATTTAGATTTACACTAAAATTTTATGCGTCTATCGGTTCGGAAATTATTTTTGTGTTTGATGTTTCAGTTTTCAATATTCTGCATATTTTCAAAGCTAACAAATCAATCTTGTTAGACGGATGTGCATTTAGATCTACACTATAATTTGATGAGTCCATCGGTTCGGGCGTTATTTTCGTGTTTGACGTTTGATGTTTCAGTTTTAAATATTCTGTATCTACACTATAATTTCACACGTCCATCGGTTTGGGAGTTATTTTCGTGTTTGACGTTTGATGTTTCAGTTTTGAATATTCCGCATATTTTCAAAGGTAACAAGCGAATCTTCTTATTAGACGAAGGAACATTTAGATTTACAGTAAAATTTTATGCATCCATCGGTTCGGGAGTTATTTTCATTTTTGATGTTTCAGTTTTGAATATTCTGCATATTTTCGAAACTAAGAAATGAATCTTGTTGTTAGATGGAGGTGCATTTAGATTTACACTGAAATTTCATGCGTCTATCGGTTCGGGAATTATTTTTGTGTTTGATGTTTGATGTTTCGTTCGGGAGTTATTTTCGTGTTTGATGTTTTAGTTTTGAAAATTCTGCATATTTTCGAAGCTAACAAGTGAATCTTGTTAGACGAAGATGCATTCAGATCTACACTATAATTTCATGCGTCCATCGGTTCGGGAGTTATTTTCGTGTTTGACGTTTGATGTTTCAGTTTTGAATATTCCGCATATTTTCAAAGGTAACAAGCGAATCTTCTTGTTAGACGAAGGAACATTTAGATTTACACTAAAATTTTATGCATCCATCGGTTCGGGAGTTATTTTCATTTTTGATGTTTCAGTTTTGAATATTCTGCATATTTTCGAAACTAAGAAATGAATCTTGTTGTTAGATGGAGGTGCATTTAGATTTACACTGAAATTTCATGCGTCTATCGGTTCGGGAATTATTTTTGTGTTTGATGTTTGATGTTTCGTTCGGGAGTTATTTTCGTGTTTGATGTTTCAGTTTTGAAAATTCTGCATATTTTCGAAGCTAACAAGTGAATCTTGTTAGACGAAGATGCATTCAGATCTACACTATAATTTCATGCGTCCATCGGTTCGGGAGTTATTTTCGTGTTTGACGTTTGATGTTTCAGTTTTAAATATTCTGTATATTTTCGAAGCTAAGAAGTGAATCTTCTTGTTAGAGTGAGGTGCATTTAAATTTTCACCACAATTTTATGCGTCCATTGCTTTGGGAGTTATTTTCGTGTTTGATGTTTTAATTTGGAATATTCTGCATATTTTCGAAGCTAACAAGTAAATCTGGTTAGACGGAGGTGCATTTGGATCCACACTATAATTTCATGCGTCCATCGGTTCGGGAATTATTTTCGTGTTTGACATTTGATGTTTCGTTCGGGAGTTATTTTCGTATTTGATGTTTCAGTTTTAAATATTCTGCATATTTTCGAAGCTGAATCTTGTTAGACGGAGGTGCATTTAGATCTACATTATAATTTCATGCGTCCATCGGGTCGGGAGTTATTTTCGTGTTTGACGTTTAATGTTTCAGTTTGAATATTCTGTATATTTTCAAAGCTAAGAAATAAACTTTTTGTTAAAGTGAGGTGCATTTAAATTTACAGTATAATTTTATGCGTCCATCGGTTCGGGAGTTATTTTCGTGTTTGGCGTTTGATGTTTCAGTTTTGAATATTCAGCATATTTTCGAAGCTAAGAAGTAAATCTTGTTGCTAGACGGAGGTGCATTTAGATTTACACTATAATTTCATACTGACTTATCTAAAATCAAATTTCTAAAACACATTAGGTAATAATAAGTTGCAATCGTTTATCTGTTATGACGTTGTTTTAGAGCCTGTACCCCCTCTCGTAAAATCTCGAGCATTTCAGCAAGGAAAAAAAAGTAATGAAAACCGTTAATGATAAACAGGAAGATAAAACATCCCCTGCCAGAATAGTAAAGAAAGATACGTTCCGGTTCTCAAATCGTCTCGCGGAGGTAATCCCTGTAAAATTTATGTGTTAAACTAAATATTCATGCAGCGCTTCTGATATTTTTTACGCTACCCCAAGGCGTAACATTACCTTGCTTATATTTTATTTGTGCACTTTATTTCGAACATTCCACACGGTCGGTTCTTAACAGCCTGTTTTAATATAATATCTGTCGCGACCCTTAATAACCTTGTCGTGCGTCCTACTTCCTGGTCCTTTACATTTGGTCATAAAACAATACGCTTTACAATTTACCAAAGAATTTAAAATGAGTGGTGAAGTGAAGGATAAATTTCATTTCGTTTGATATTCGAAAAGTGGCAAATGAAACATACATAAGAGGCATTATTATCGTAGAAGAATATCCAGTTTAAAATTCTCTGTCAAGTTAGAGGCCAACTTCCTTCTAAAGTAAAACATCATGGATGCAGATGCAGGCTATAATGGAAATTTCTAATAATTCAACAAACACAAACGTTGGTAAAATTCTGCCAGTGGCCTCAAGAATCTGAGGATTTGGAGGATTTTAAATTTATCTCTAATAATATACAGGTGTGACGCTTTTAGCCGACTCATACATTATTGATGGTGAGCCGTACGCCAGACAGGATCAAACAAGGACCATTAACTCGCCGCCATCCAAACTTTCCTACAATTATGTTCTTTATCTAACCTATTTGGCTAAGCTGTAAATCGAGCTTTTCCAGCGATTAATCTCTAATGACACGATTTCCGACCTCATGAAAGCACCTTGCTGTGATGGAACCTTTATGACGGCATTTTAAAAACCTGCTAACGCCGGCTTTACGCCGAGGCAATAAAATCTCACTTTATGAAGGATAAAATGGAAAAACCGGTCGAATGATGATGCATTTCTTTAATAAGCTACCCACGCCGGAAATATCCTTGTGTGCAGTGGAAGAAGTAAGATAAAATAAAGTAATCACAATCAGATAATTAGATAAACTTAATACTGCCACCAGATGTTGGGGGTTTCACTCCCATTGTTGGGTGATAGTACAAGTAAACCTTACTATAGCCTTACTTCAAATCAATCAATCAATGGGCAAAAAATTTAATATTTGACTGTTTGGGGGAAAGTTTCCAGTTAAGGTGGTTCCCAGTCAGTAATCGGAGTTAGTTTTTGGAACGTTATATCTTGGTTGCCTAAGCGACATGTAAGCGCCACACTGCTGTCACTACTAGATTTTTAGCATAGACTGTAAGCGTGGATACAATAACACAAATCTCAGTAGATTTTCAAAGCATTTACTATACCTTACAACAATTGGCGTGAACGAAAATTCTATTTGTAGAATGTGTGGAGAGAAAAAAAACTCCTTTACACATATTACGTAAATGTCCGGCTCTGGCGAAGGATAGACATTCCAGCTTTGGAAAGGCTCTGACTGAAGCCAGGACAATAGTGGAAGCACCCTTGGAATTCTTTCAAAGAACAGGCCTATTATGAGATAATCGCTGGGGGCACAATAGTGCTGTAGGGAAAATCGACCCCATAAGAAATAATAATAAGAATAATACTTGTGCGACATTCTCCACACCAATCAGGTACTTTGTCGATCTCCGTGACCCAAAACTCGATCAATAAAGCTGTTATGTCGCTATTACTTCAAGATGTTTCCCTAACGTGCTAAATGAAGCATCGAAATGTGTAAATCAAGATTGCGATTACGCAAAACCAGTTACCGCTTAAAATCCTTAATATTTTGCTGTTTCATTGACTCACGTAACATTTCCATTTTCAAATTTTTCTTAAAGTTGAGGTTATTTTTCAAAATTGTGACATTACTTTCAAATTTCGACTGTTCTTTCAAAATTTCTTCGATTTCTTTTTTTTAAGTTTCGTGTTTTTGAAAATTTTCATGTTTCTTGAAAGCTCGACTGCTTTTTGAAATTAATTAAAATGAGAAATTTTCCAAAAATTTTAAATTTTCGAAAATATCGAAATTTTGAAAAATAGAAGAAATTCGAAAAAATTAGTCTCATTACACAACAACGTCCACTTCATAATTCCTCTTACTGTTCTACAGCTTTCAAAGTTGACAGCCGATGCGGCCATCTTGGCCTTCGGTCAGTGCGAAGCCAAAGTCCAATTATCGCTTTACGCTGATCAGAGTTGACGGCTCCAGTGCCTTCATCGCCCAAATGGCGGCTTATGTTTCCGGCAAATATCAAATCCTGCATTAGCACAGATGAGCTGTGGATCGTTACAGCAAGTTATGTGTAACTTGGCGGGAGATTGTTTGCATTTTCCAGTTCTGATTTGGGAAGCGTCAGTTAGCTGTCAGGCGTTCATCTGTTTCATTTGCAACCAAGTGCATTTACAAATCGTTCTGTCTGCAAACTTCGCCAATGAATGATTCGAAAACAACCAGACGTGCACTCGCTAAAACTAATAGTCCCATTTTAAATAATCTCCAACCGAATAAAGCAACTTTAACTAAACAACCTAGTTTGGGTTAATTTATTAAGGAACTTTCCAGCCCGTTGCTATCACTTAATTGGAATAATCTCTTGATACGATTAAGAGTATATGAATTTGTAAGAGTGTATATCTCGTTCCTCTGACATTTCAACTTGTAGTTAGTTAACAGAAAAAAATGCTTATGTGAAACTATGTAAATTCAACCTCTGGCTTGATGAAATAGCTCACTTCATCAGCTTTCCATTAACGGCAAGCTGGAAATTGCAAAACTCTAAGCAAACCTAGTGCTAGCGTTATGTGTTACCAGCATCTGTATTTGAAATTTACTTTCTATTATGCTTTCATACTTCTCATTTAACAATTGCCAGCTTCTAGGCAATTCTAAAGTGAGAAGTGTGTTTATATTAATTTCTGTTACTAATAGGAAACCACATAAGAATTTGGTTTGGAAAACATTCGTATACACCTACAATATGTAATTTTATACCGAATATTATTATGTACAAAACCTGCTACTGGTTTTTCCTTAGTAGAGAATCGGTGGCAGAGTTATTTAAAAGTGCCCCTAACAATTATCGGAAAATTCCTCTAGCGATGGCAAGGTTGGAGGTTGCAGGCTGAGAATCGATCTACCCCTGAGATGCCCATAATCACCAATTCTGCGAGATTTCTTAAAACACGTAAAACGTAAAAAGTGTTAACTAATATAATTGCAGAGAATATTCATTACTTTGATTTTGGTAACTTTCTCCTTCAACCTCAACGTTTAATGAAATACGGTAACTTAGTTGACATTTAAAATTAAGAGATATGCCTCGACATTTCAAAAATGTTGTGACAAATTCCAAATTTTTCTGGTCATTTTATTGACATTTTAAGGTTTTTATTGCCCCTTGGTTCACCAAGGATCGTATATGCGAATGTACGAAATTGACGTTGTTATCAAACTTTTAAAGCAACAAATTTAAAAAATATTAGTTTATTCATTATTATGTCACAAATTATATGAATACACACGTTTACTTCGAAAATAAATCAGATTATATAAAAATTAAAAAGTCGTAAAGCACGAAAATAATTGCTGACCCGATGGACAGGTTAAGTAAAATTGGTTAGCAATAGACATAAGGATGGAATATAGCTTAGACACTTCGTTGCTGCTTATGCAAAGAATTTTTATAAAACAAATTCAAGGGGCCCAAAATGTACTACTAACATCGAATTGTTTAAGAAGGCCACGCATACGAAGACCAAAATGAACGATACCGTAAAAATTTCCAAATTTTTCTCGTAATTTAGTTGAAATTTTAAGCCCCAGTTTACTAGGGATCGTCTTAGGTGTAAATGTACGAAATTGATGACTAGAAAAGTCGGGTGATGTTATCCAATTTTCGATACAACGAATTTTAAAAAAATCGGTTTATTCATCGCCTATGATGTCACAAATGATATAAATAAACACGATTTCTTTACTAAGTTTGAAAATAAATCAGACTATTTAAAAATTAAAAAGTCGTAAAGCACGAAAATAACTACCGAACCGATGGACAAATTAAGTAAAATTGGCAGATAACACATATGAGAGTAAAATATCGCTTAGAAATTTCGTTGCTGCTTATTACGTGAAGAATTTTTATAACGCAAATTTAAAAGGCCCAAAAGTCACTAACGAATTTAAAAAATCGGTTTATTTATCATCTATGATATCACAAATTATATAAATTAACACGATTTGCTTGCGAACTTCGAAATAAATAAGATATTTGGAAAGTCGTAAAACACGAAAATAACTATTGATCCGATGGACAGATTAAGTAACCGACCCGATAAGTAAAATTGGCAGACAATAGATCTGAGAGTGAAATATCGCTTAGAAATTTCGTTGCTGCTTATTACGTGAAGAATTTTTATAACGCAAATTCAAAAGGCCCAAAAGTCACTAACGAATTTAAAAAATCGGTTTATTTATCACCTTTGATATCACAAATTATATAAATTAACACGATTTGCTTGCGAACTTCGAAATAAATAAGATATTTGGAAAGTCGTAAAACACGAAAATAACTATTGATCCGATGGACAGATTAAGTAACCGACCCGATAAGTAAAATTGGCAGACAATAGATCTGAGAGTGAAATATCGCTTAGAAATTTCGTTGCTGCTTATTACGTGAAGAATTTTTATAACGCAAATTCAAAAGGCCCAAGAGTCACTAACGAATTTAAAAAAATCGGTTTATTTATCACCTACGATGTCACAAATTATATAAATTAACACGATTTGCTTGCGAACTTTGAAATAAATAAGATATTTGGAAAGTCGTAAAACACGAAAATAACTATTGATCCGATGGACAGATTAAGTAAAATTGGTAAGCAATAGACATGAGAGTAAAATATCGCTTAGACAATTCGTTGCTGCTTATTAGGTAAAGAATATTTCTAAAGCAAATTCAAAGGGCCCGAAAGTCACTACCAACATCGAATCGTTTAAGAAGGCCACGCATACGAAGAGCGTAATAAACAATCCCTTATAAAAAATTTCAAATTTTTCTTGTAATTTAGTTGAAATTTTAAGCATTTTACCACCCCTTAGTTCAGCAGAGATCGTCGTAGGTGTAAATGTACGAAATCGATTACTATAAAACTCCGGTGATGTTATTCAATTTTCGATACAGCGAATTAAAAAAAAAAACCAGTTTATTCGTTGCCTATGGTGTCACAAATTATATAAATAAACACGATTTGCTTGCTAATTTCGAAATAAATCAGAAAATTCAAAAATTGAGAAGTTGTAAAACACGAAAATAACTACTGACACGATGGACAGATTAGGTAAAATTGATTAGCAATAAACATGGGAGTAAAATACCGCTTAGAGATTTTGTTGCTGCTTATTACGTGAAGAATTTTTATAACGCAAATTCAAAAGGCCCAAAAGTCACTAACGAATTTAAAAAATCGGTTTATTTATCACCTTTGATATCACAAATTATATAAATTAACACGATTTGCTTGCGAACTTTGAAATAAATAAGATATTTGGAAAGTCGTAAAACACGAAAATAACTATTGATCCGATGGACAGATTAAGTAAAATTGGTAAGCAATAGACATGAGAGTAAAATATCGCTTAGACAATTCGTTGCTGCTTATTAGGTAAAGAATATTTCTAAAGCAAATTCAAAGGGCCCGAAAGTCACTACCAACATCGAATCGCTTAAGAAGGCCACGCATACGAAGAGCGAAATAAACGATCCCTTGAAAAAAATTTTAAATTTTTCTTGTAATTTAGTTGAAATTTTAAGCGTTTTACCGCTCCTCAGTTCATCAGGGATCGTCGTAGGTGTAAATGTACAAAATCGATTACTATAAAAATCAGGTAATGTTATCCAATTTTCGATACAGCGAATTAAAAAAAATCAGTTTATTCGTTGCCTATGGTGTCACAAATTACATAAATAAACACGATTTGCTTGCTAATTTTGACATAAATCAGACAATTCAAAAATTGAAAAGTTGTAAAACACGAAAATAACTCACGACCCGATGGACAGATTAGGTAAAATTGGTTAGCAATAGACATGAGGGTAAAATATCGCTTAGACAATTCGTTGCTGCTTATTAGGTGAAGAATTTTTCTAAAACAAATTCAAAGGGCCCAAAAATCACTACTAACATTGAATTGTTTAAGCAGGTCACGTATACAAAGAGCAAAATAAATCATCTCTAAAAAAAATACTAATTTTGCTTGTAATTTAGTTGAAATTTTAAGCATTTTACCACCCCTTAGTTCAGCAGGGATCGTCGTAGGTGTAAATGTACGAAATCGATTACTATAAAACTCCGGTAATGTTATCCAATTTTCGATACAGCGAATTAGAAAAAAAACAGTTTATTCGTTGCCTATGGTGTCACACATTATATAAATAAACACGATTTGCGTGCTAATTTCGAAATAAATCAGAAAATTCAAAAATTGAAAAGTTGTAAAACACGAAAATAACTGCTGACTCGATGGACAAATTAAGTAAAATTGGTTAGCAATAGACATGGGGGTGAAATATCGCTTAGGGATTTTGTTGCTGCTTATTGCGTGAAGAATTTTTAAAAAACAAATTCAAATGGACCAAAAGTTACTGCTAACATCGAATCGTTTAAGAAGACCACGCATACAAAGAGCAAAATAAACCATTCCGTAAAAAAGTTTAAATTTTTCTCGTAATTTAGTTGAAATTTTAAGCGTTTTACCACCCCTCAATTTACCAGAGATCGTTGTAGGTGTAAATGTATGAAATCGTTGACTTGAAAGGTCGAATGATGTTATCCAATTTTCGATACAACGAATTAAAAAAAATCGGTTTATTCATCGCCTATGACGTCACAAATGATATAAATAAGCACGATTTGCTTGCTAAGTTTTAAAATAAATCAGACTATTCAAAAATTGAAAAGTCGTAAAACACGAATATAACTACCGACCCGATGGACAAATTAAGTTAAATAAAGAAGTTTCCATGTTTTTACTATTGATAAATTATAAATATCTAAGATGATACAAATATCTGAAAGAATCATTAATATTCTCTAGAAATGAAAAAGAGATGGACCTTTGAAGTTCCGCTTGTAAGAATACACCTGTGAGGTCCTTTGATCTAATCCACACGGGCAGAACTACCCTTAAAACCGTTTATCAGTCGATAAAAAAATAGGCGTTTTTTAGATTTCGGTCCTTTAAAATGTACCCAAAAATTAGCCAAATCTGCGAGCTTTTCTTCTTGCTTAGTGATTTGTGATGCGACTATCTCGCACGGGTCAAATGACGTCACACACACACACACACACACACACACACACACACACACACACACACACACACACACACACACACACACACACACACACACACACACACACACACACACACACACACACACACACACACACACACACACACACATACACACACACACACACACACACACACACACACACACACACACACACACACACACACACACACACACACACACACACACACACACACACACACACACACACACACACACACACACACACACACACACACACACACACACACACACACACACACCACACACACACACACACACACACACACACACACACACACACACACACACACACACACACACACACACACACACACACACACACACACACACACACACACACACACACACACACACACACACACACACACACACACACACACACACACACACACACACACACACACACACACACACACACACACACACACACACACACACACACACACACACACACACACACACACACACACACACACACACACACACACACACACACACACAACACACACACACACACACACACACACACACACACACACACACACACACACACACACACACACACACACACACACACACACACACACACACACACACACACACACACACACACACACACACACACACACACACACACACACACACACACACACACACACACACACACACACACACACACACACACACACACACACACACACACACACACACACACACACACACACACACACACACACACACACACACACACACACACACACACACACAGACGTTCGCGCTAAAAGACGTAAACTTCAATAATTTATTTTTCAATCATCTATTAACGAATTTCAAAATTTTTGTTAGTGATTTATTAGTTTTAATCTATATTTTAATCTCATTACAATAAACATAGTATTAACAACATTAAGAAACTTCTTCGTTGGCAGCTAATAGACATGAGGGAAAAATTTTGCTCAGACATTTCGTTGCTGCTCTTTACATGAAGAATTTTTTCAGGCAAATTTAAAGGGCCAAAAATTTACTACTAACATTAAATCGTTTAAGAAGGCTACGCATACGAAGAGCGAAATAAATGATCTCTTAAAAAAAATTCAAATTCAGTTGACATTTTAAGCGTTTTACCGCCCCTTAGTTCACCAGGGATCATCGTAGATGTAAATGTACAAAATCGATGACTAGAAAAGTCGGGTGATCTAATTTTTGATACAACGAATCAGTTTGTTCATCGCCTATGATGTCACAAATTATATAAATAAACATGATTTGTTTGCTAACTTTATAGTAAATCAGACAAGTCAAAAATGAAAGTCGTAAAACACGAAAATAACTACCGATCTGATGGACAAATTAGGTAAAATTAGCAGACAATAAATATGAGAGTAAGATATTGCTTGGATTTCGTTGCTGCTTATTACGTGAAGAATTTTTATAAAGAAAATTCAAAAGGCCCAAAAGTCACTAACAAATTAAAAAAATCAGTTTATTCATCACCTATGATATAACAAATTATATAAATAAACACGATTTGCTTGCGCACTTCGAAATAAATCAGGCCATTGAAAAATCGTAAAACACGAAAATAACTACTGATTCGATGGACGGATTAGGTAAAATTTTTTTAGCAATAGACATGAAGGTAAAGTTTTGCTTAGACAATTCGTTGCTGCCTATTAGGTAAAGAATTTTTCTATAGCAAATTTAAAAGGCCCCAAAGTCACTACTAACATCGAATCGTTTAAGAAGGCCATGCATACGAAGAGCAAATTAAATGATCCCTGAAAAAAATTTTAAATTTTTGTCGTAATTTAGTTAAAATTTTAAGCGTTTTACCGCCCCTCAGTTCAGCAGGTATCGTCGTAGGTGTAAATGTACGAAATCGATGACTAGAAAAGTCAGGTGATGTTATCCAATTTTTGATACAACGAATTAAAAAAAAAATACTTTATTCATCGCTTATGATGTTACAAATTATATAAATAAACACGATTTGCTTGCTTACTTCATAATAAATCAGACAATTCAAAAATTGAAAAGTCCTAAAACACAAAAATAACTACCGACCCGATGGACAAATTAAATGAAACTGACAGACAATAGATATGAGAGTGAAATATTGCTTAGAGATTTCGTTGCTGCTTATTACGTGAAGAATTTTTATGAAGCAAGTTCAAAAAGCCCAAAAGGCACTAATAAATTTTAAAAAATCAGTTTATTTATCAGCTATGATATCATGAATCATATAAATAAACACGATTTGCTTGCGAACTTTGAAATAAATCAAACATTTGAAAAGTCGTAAAACACGAAAATAACTATTGATCCGATGGACAGATTAAGTAAAATTGGTTAGCAATAGACATGATGGCAAAATATTGCTTAGACAATTAGTTGCTGCTTATTAGAAGAAGAATTTTTCCAAAGCAAATTCAAAGGGCCCATCGGTTCAGCAAGGATCGATTACTAGAAAAGTCTAGTGATATCATCCAATGTTCGATACAACAAATTTTAAAAAATCAGTTTATTCATCACCCATGATTTCACATATTATATAAATAAACACGATTTGCTTGCTAACTTCGAAATAAATCAGACAATTCAAAAATTGAAAAGTCGTAAAACACGAAAATAACTACTGACCCGATGGACAGATTAAGTAAAATTGGTTAGCAATAGATATTAGGGTGAAATATTGCTTAAACATTTCGTCGCTGCTTATTTCGTGAAAAAATTTTATAAAGCAAATTCAAAGGGCTCAAAAGTCACTACTAACATCAAATTGTTTAAGGAGGTCACGCATACAAAGAGCAAAATAAACGATACCGTTAAAAAATTTCAAATTTTTCTTGTACTCCAGTTAACATTTTAGGCGTTTTACCGCCCTTCGGTTCACCAAGGATTGTCGTAGGTGTAGACATACGAAATCTTTGACTAGAAAAGTCGGGTGATGTTATCCAATGTTCAATACAACGAATTTATTAAAGATCAGTTTATTCATCGCCTATTATGGTCACAAATTGTATAAATAAACACGATTTACTTGCTAACTCCGAAAATAAATCAGACTATTCAAAAATTGAAAAGTCGTAAAACACGAAAATAACTACTGACCCGATGGACAGATTAAGTAAAATTGGCAGGCAATAGACATGGGGGTAAAATATCGCTTAGTTACTTCGTTGCTGCTTATTACGTAGAGAATTTTGATAAAACAAATTCAAAGGGCCCAAAATTTACTACTAAGATCGGATGATTTAAGTAGGTCAGGCAAACGAAGAGCAAAATAAACGACCTTGTAAAAAATTCCAAATTTTTCTCGTAATTTATTTAAAATTTTAAGCATTTTACCGCCCCTTGGTTCACCAGGGATTATCATAAGTGTAAACGTACGAAGTCCGTGACTAAAAAAGTCGGGTGATGTTATCCAATTTTCGATAGAACGAATTTAGAAAAATCAGTTTATTCTTTGCCTAAGGTGCCACAAATTATATAAATAAATACGATTTGCTTTCCAATTTTAAAATAAATTAGACAATTCAAAAATTGAAAAGTTGTAAAACACGAAAATAACTACCGATCCGATGGACAGATTAAGTAAAATTGGTTAGCAATAGACATGGGGGTAAAATATCGCTTAGAGATTTTGTTGCTGCTTATTACGTGAAGAATTTTTAAAAAACAAATTCAAATGGACCAAAACTTACTGCTAACATCGAATCGTTTAAGAAGACCACGCATACAAAGAGCAAAATAAACCATTCCGTAAATAAAGTTTAAATTTTTTTCGTAATTTAGTTAAAATTTTAAGCATTTTACCGCCCATCGGTGTATCAAGGATCGTCGTAGGTGTAAATGTACGAAATCGATGACTGAAAAAGTCGGGTGATGTTATGCAATTTTCAACACAACGAATTTTAAAAAATCATTTTATCCGTTGCCTACGGTGTTACAAATTAAATAAATAAACACGATTTGCTTGCTAACTTTAACATAAATCAGACAATTCAAAAATTCAAAAGTTGTAAAACACGAAAATAACTACCGACCCGATGGACAGATGAAGTAAAATTGGTTAGCAATGGACATGATGGTAAAATATCGCTTAGACAATTTGTTGCTGTTTATTAAATGAAGAATTTTTTTAAAGCAAATTCAAAAGGTTCAGAGGTCACTATTAACATCTAATTGTTTGAGGAGGTTACGCATACAAAGAGCAAAATAAACGATACCGTACAAAAATTTCAAATTTTTCTCGTACTCCAGTTAACATTTTAAGCGTTTTACACGCCCCTCGGTTCACTAAGGATTGCCGTAGGTGTAAACGTACAAAATCTTTGACTAGAGAAGTCGGGTGAGGTTATCCAATTTTCGATACAACAAAATTAAAAAAGATTAGTTTATTTACTGCCTATTATACTCACAAATTATACAAATAAGCACGATTTACTTGCTAACTCCGAAAATAAATCAGACTATTCAAAAATTGAAAAGTCGTAAAACACGAAAATAACTACTGATCCGATGGACAGATTAAGTAAAATTGGTTAGCAATAGATATTAGGGTGAAATATCGCTTAGACATTTCGTCGCTGCTTATTTCGTGAAAACATTTTATAAAGCAAATTTAAAAGGCCCAAAAGTCACTACTAACATCAAATTGTTTAAGGAGGTCACGCATACAAAGAGCAAAATAAACGATACCGTTAAAAAATTTCAAATTTTTCTTGTACTCCAGTTAACATTTTAGGCGTTTTACCGCCCTTCGGTTCACCAAGGATTGTCGTAGGTGTAAACATACGAAATCTTTGACTAGAAAAGTCGGGTGATGTTATCCAATGTTCAATACAACGAATTTATTAAAGATCAGTTTATTCATCGCCTATTATGGTCACAAATTGTATAAATAAACACGATTTACTTGCTAACTCCGAAAATAAATCAGACTATTCAAAAATTGAAAAGTCGTAAAACACGAAAATAACTACTGACCTCGATGGACAGATTAAGTAAAATTGGCAGGCAATAGACATGGGGGTAAAATATCGCTTAGTTACTTCGTTGCTGCTTATTACGTGGAGAATTTTGATAAAACAAATTCAAAGGGCCCAAAATTTACTACTAAGATCGGATAGTTTAAGGAGGTCACGCATACGAAGAACAAAATAAACGACTCTGTAAAAAAATCCAAATTTTTCTCGTAATTTAGTTGAAATTTTAAGCGATTTTACCGCCCATCAGTTCACCAAGGATCGTCGTAGGTGTAAATGTACGAAATCGATTACTAGAAAAGTCGGGTGATGTTATTCAATTTTCGATACAACAAATTTAAAAAAAAATCAGTTTATTCATCGCCTATGATGTCACAAATTATATAAAAAACACGATTTGCTTGCAAACTAAATAAATCAGAAATTTGAAAATTAAAACGTCGTAAAACACGAAAATAACTACCGACCCGATGGACAGATTAGATAAAATTGGTTAGCAATAGACATGAGGGTAAAATATTGCTTGGACACTTTGTTGCTGCTTATTACGTGACGAATTTTTATAAAACAAATTCAAAGAGTGCAACATTTACTACTAACATAGAATTGTTTAAGAAGGCCACGCATACGAAAAGCGAAATAAACAATTTCGTTAAAAAATTCCAAATTTTTCTCGTAATTTAGTTGAAATTTTAAGCGTTTTATCGTTCCTTAGTTCACAAAGGATCATCTTAAGTATAAAGGTACGAAATCGATGACTAGAAAAGTCAGATGATTATCCAATTTTGATTAACAATTGAAAAAAAATAGTTTATTATGCTATGAACACAAATTATACTAAACACGATGTATGAATAATCAAATAAAATTGGCTAGCAATAGATATGAGAGTAAAATATCAGTGAAATATTGCTTAGAGATTTGGTTGCTACTTATTACGTGAAGAAGTTTCATGAATCAAATGAAAAGGGTCTGAAATTACTACTTACATCGAATCATTTAAGGAGGCTAAGCATATGAAGAGCAAAATAAACGATCCCGTAAAATAATTCCAATTTTTTCTCGTAATTAGGTTAAAATTTTAAGCGTTTTACAGTTCACATGGTATCGTCGTGAGTATAAATGTACGAAATCGATGACTAGAAAAGTCAGGTGATATTATCCAATTTTCGATTCAACGAATTGAAAAAAAAATCATTTATTTATTGCATATGATATCACAAATTATATAAATAAACACGATTTGCTTGCTAACTTTGAAAATAAATTAGACAATTTAAAAATTCGTGAAAAAACAACAATTTAAAAAAGTCGTAAAACACGAAAATAACTACTGACCCGATGGACAGATTAAGTAAAATTGGTTAGCAATAGATATTAGGGTGAAATTTTGCTTAGACATTTCGTTGCTGCTTATTACGTGAAGAATTTTTATAAAGCAAATCAAAAGGGCCCTACATCGAACAGTTTAAGACCACGCATACGAAGAGCGGAATAAACGATCCCGTAAAAAAAGGTATAAATATGTATCATTTGTTACCGCCGGTACATAGATGGCCGTTACTTCCGCGGCGAGAGTTATTTACGGCCGCGGGGCAAATTTAGCAAAACGCAAAATAGCAAACGCCGTGTTGAAAATCAAGAGTAATGTGGCTTAAATTGTTCGTGAAAATTAATTTTTATTTAACTCGCTTTTGTTTCACAAATTGAGTAAAATTCTTTCTGCAGACTCTCGTTTTTCTTGCCTCTCGAGGGCCATTATTAAATACTCGGCGATAGAGTGTTTTCCTTTATTTTTTAAAGCCCCCTTTTTTTTTATAAAACTTAAAAATTGTTTTACGATGTTGTGTAAGAGGTTATAATAAATTGTGTTTTAATATTGGCTGCTTAGTTATGGGTGGCGAAATTGTAAATTGCATATATGGGGAGGGTTTGTTGTGGCGTGACGCAAGGATACTATCTAATCTAGGCTGGGGGTGATTTATGTATCCGTCTACAACCTGTACTTTGGTACCATCATCCGCAATTTTAAACAGCAAATCCGTAAAATACAACAGCTTGCGCATATTAATGTTTGGCTATTGATCCATTTAATTCATATTATCGCCAGACATGCAAATTATTTCGTTTTTTTTTTAATGATGTGGACGTTATTGGTTTCATATGATTCCACGCGATCGAAAGTATTTAAAATATTGAACTGAGCAATACAACTTTCAATAGGTAACCCCATGAGATTTGAAGGAATTTAATCGACTAAGATCGTTATCTTAGTCTGCCAATGAGTTCATTAGCAGTAATATTAGCAGAATATTAGCTGCATATAGTGGCACAAGCACCAGACCACTACTCGATTTTTAGCATAGACTGTACGCGTGGATACAATAATACAAATAGAAGCTTTGCGAGCCTACAACACTGGACTGCTATTTGCAACGTGGCTGAAACCAAATCCTTATGTAATGAGCAGTACAGTTGGCCATGTTCTAATTACTTCAAGATATTTCCCTAACATACGGAAAGAAGCATCGAAATTCCGTAAGATATATAATTTTAGATTGAGATTAGGCAAAAACGGTATCGCGAAAAATTCTCATATTTTACACTTAGTATTACCCTATTGATCTCTTATCAAAATCTATGGACCGTTTGGCCGCAATAAATTAAAATCTTTTCGAAAATATTCTTCGAAACAATATCCCATGAATCAGAATTTCCTAATGGTATCAATATAGAGTCCCCCCAGTAAGATATCTATCTAAGTTTCGGATCGCATTAAAAGAATCGTTAAGCGAAACTTCGAAAGGAAATGGCCCTTTTTCTTAAATTGCCCTTCCATCAAATTTGGAATAAGTTGTAAGTTTTCGATGGGTTCCTCGCGCCCCCATTTCGAATATATCGCGGAATTTTCCCTATTCGTTTTCACGTGTGACATGGCTGATTATTTAAATTGATCGTCGGGCCGATTGCTCGAGTAGAAGAGAGAGCACGGGCGAAGAAAAAGTGTTAAATGTAGCGATGTGTAACAGAGGGGGTGGCGACTATCGAAATCTGGCCGTGTTCGAAGAGACGCTGCTTTCGCAATCTCGTATTCATCTGAGGAATCGAGTAAAGCCTGTCGTGCCGAAACGCAGTTATGTTTTCCGCTTTTCCAGCGAGACTTAGCAGCTTTTAATAAAATAATCAGCTTTATTGGGGCTATAAATCCAAATTTATTGGCCCTTTAGGGAAGCTAGTGCTTTATTTTAGGCATCAAATGGCCGGTTCGTGAATATTAAAAAAAAAGAAAGTAGAACTTCACTGGGTATAACTCGATAGAACGCTACAGATAAGCGCTAAGTGTTTTAGGTTAAGTAAACTAGGTCTTTTAATTAGTGTTATTTTTTCTTGGTTAATCCTAATAGAGAAAATCATAATAATTATAATGTCACAACGATTAATGTTTGGATAATGTTATTATTGAACTGATGATTTAAAATCGCGAAGTACATGAATCCCTTTATGGAATATGCCAGACAGCAGGCCGCGTGCCCATCAGCTGTCCTTGTGCAAACTTTAAAATAAAGCCCCCTTCAAATTCAAATAAAATCAACATTTCGATAATAAGTCGTATTTTCACTAAACACTCAAAATTATGAAAAAAAATAAATAAAAGATGCGAATTTATTACTCAAAATTTTTAAAAAAATCTACCTACAAAGACGCTTTGGAATTTGTAAAAAATGGTGCATTTCAAAGCTTCTTGTTTTAATTTTGAATTTCTAATGAAAGTCGAGATTTTCAAAAAATTCAATTTTTCTTGCAACTTTCCCTCTAAAATTTCGACTGAAATTTTCAACTGTTTTTCAAAATTTTGAATATTTTTTTGAAACAGAGTAATTTTTTGAAAATTGAAATCTTTAAGATTTGTTTGAAGATTTTGTTTTTTTTTTAATTAAAACTTAATCGTTTTTGCAAACTTTTCATTTTTTTTTTCGGAAATAGTC